>JAJOOF010015613.1:0-22359 GCA_029582545.1 Solanum lignicaule
TCATTTTAGAATTCCCAAGATAGTTAAAAGATCGGCCAAGTTAACTTAAACCGAGAAAAAAAAGAAAAGAGAAAGGCAAAACAATCTCAAATAGTACAACAAACTACGAATTGAAGAGGATAGTAGTTCATAATGAGACTAAATCTAAACTAAAGCGTTAACAAGATAGATTTGAAAACAAAGGTTACGACATTAAATGAAGACGAGATTTTAATCAATTTCATGGAACTAAATCAAGCTTAAACTAGCTTCCCTTATGTTCATAGCAAAGCACTGACCAAACTAGGATGAGATAAGCGACGATAACATTTGCTCACTAGACAACTCCAAAAATCTAACAAAAACAAATCACGAAATTAACACAGAGATAATCATTAAGTTGATTCAGCTGTGAAATCTAAAACACCATTTAGGACGCTTAAATAAAGATATGGAGCAGCAAATAACAAAATAGACTGAAATTAAGAAGAAAAAAAATTCACCTCTTTCCAGCAGCGAATTGAGATGACGAGCTGGACACGAGGATGATTCCACCAATGTTATACACAGAGCTTAATGTCACGGACTTAGAGTCTTACTAAAGCTCCGTGCAGCACTTGACAACTTACTCACTAGTCTTTCAAGATTTTGTAAGCTCAAGTAAGCCTTTTATGTTAAGATCGCTAAGAAAATGAAAGGAAAGACTTAGAGAATTTTGGAAGAAGGCTTTATATAGTTTGGAAGATTGCTTACAGTTTGTTGGATGATTTACAAATGAGAGACCCTTCTATTTATACTACTTCCTAAGGGCCTAAGTGCAAATAAAAATTACTTTACAAGTCCCTCTAATAATTACACTTTAGTCCCTCTCTAGAAATCTCTACACTTTCTAGGAATTTCTAAGGTTTTCCAAGAAAATATCTAAGGCATTCTAGAGAATTCTAAGGAAGGACCTAGGGATTTCTAAGCCTTCTTGAAAACTCTAAGGGCTTCTAGAGTTCTCTATAAACCTCTCTATAACTCTAGACTCTTCCACCCCTATCCGACTGCAAAATTTGATTGTGACGTGGCGGGACCTGACATTAATTTGTGAAGAAACTTTTTCTCTTCAAATCCAAGTAGAATCTCAAACTCTTATCGTTGTATATCTTCTTTGAAGTATAATATTGCTTAACGGAATATTTAATTCTAATTGTATCCGTTGAAGCATAAATCCCAAGTATCTTCGTTATTCATCAAGAATGGTATCCAAATTCTAACTCTCTTTTAGTGTCACGTCATCAACTATGAAATTGTGTTCACTATCACATTCCCGTTGTGTTGAACCAAAATTACAATTTCTTCTTCCATGTTAGAAATTTAGATATGGTTAATATGAGTAATTTCCAGTTTGAGGAAAAAAAAACATAATCTCGTAGTAAACAGTTGTTCGCTTGATTTGTAGAAGAAAGAGATCAATGATGTATTAGAATTCTTACGAAAGGTAGTTATTGTTAGCTTAAAAAAAAGGAACTTTAGAGTTTGTAGTGCCTTGAATCTCTACCATATCTTACACACGATCTATTCAAAAAAATAAAATTGTTTAAATCTCGAAATTCAAAAGGTGTCACATAAACTAGGACGAAGGGAGTTTAAAATAAAGATTGTGTAATAAAATAAAATGACAAAAAATGAGAGAAAGAGTAGTACCCCTCTACCCAACAATAGTTGACCACTATTGACTTGACAAATGGATTGAGAAATAGTAAATGATAGGGGTAATTTTACCAAAAAAACCCTTATTAAATATAAGTCATCTAAATATTGAAAAATGAATAGTATTTAATAACAAGAATAAAATAGACACAACATGATAAATTATTCATTGGCTTTATAAATTAGATAAGTATTATTAGACATCCCCAAATAGTATAATGAACAAGTAAAGATCAATGGCGGGAGTAATAAGTAAATTTGTTTTCACTTTCTGGATCTTCCTTTTTTTATCGGATGTCCCCGAAGGGACTGGGTCTTCCTTTCATTTAGCATTTGTAGTGTCTTTTTTTTCATGGGGAAATTACATTGTTAAGTAAACATATACTAGTTAGTAAGTTATAGCCATAGTTTTAGTTAATTACTATTCGTGACCAACACTCAGTGATAATTGTGTGGGTTGGAGTTTCAAGTTTGTATAATTCACACATTTGTATAATTCGCACGTTTGTATAATTCAAAATATGTATAGTATAATTTGTATGACTTTTATATAATATAATTTGTATAACTATTTAAAGTTTAGATGTTTGTGTTTGTATAAATTTATTATTTTGAGTTTATACAAAAATAACTCAATTATACAAACGTACCCGTAAATATACAAACGAGATAACTTAAATTACAGTTATAGTTCGTAAATATGCAAACTATAGTTATGAAGCATAATTAAATTTATTATACTTATTTGCAGAAATTCTCCCTTTTTTAATTAATGACATAAAAGGGTAACATATAACTTGGACAAGGAAATTTGTTATAGTTGAGCGGCCCACATTGGCATCCACTTGATTTCATTATTTATAATTTTATATTTCATCCATTCTTATTTATATGTCATCATTTTAGAATTTAAATTCCTTAAGAAATTATATAAATTTATCATTATAATTATTTAATGTTCTCTTGAAATCAAGTTTTTAATATATGAACATAAATTAATTTATTTTGACTAATAAAATTGGCCAATGAACGTGAATTAATCATTTAGTTTCAATCAAATTCATATTTTCAAAACTAATAACTCTCAAAGATAAAATAAAAAAATAATATTATTTTATATATAAATTTAGTGAAATAATAAATATTAAGAAAAATCTATTTTTATCATATGCTACATGTAAATAAGAACGGGCGAAGTAACATGGATAAATTTATGCACAATTGCACACAACACAACCATACCAAAGCCTCAATAACATCAGCAAACTGAGGAGAAAAATGACTCCTCCTCTCCATGTTGTTGTTTTCCCTTTCATGTCCAAAGGCCACACAATTCCTATCTTTGACCTTGCTCGCTTTCTTCTTTGTCGCAAAATTTGCATCACCATCTTCACCACTCCTGCTAATCGTTCATTCTTCTCCCATTCCCTTTCCGACACCAACATCGATATCATCGAAATCCCTTTTCCTAAAAACATACAAGGAGTTCCACCAGGTGTGGAAAGCACTGATAAACTTCCATCCATGTCCCTTTTTGCTACTTTTGCCAATGCCACTAAGTTGATGAAACCCCATTTTGAAAAGGCCTTGGAGTCTCTTCCTGCAGTTACATTTATGATTACTGATGGCTTTCTCGGCTGAACTTTAGACTCTGCAAACAAATTTGGTATCCCAAAACTCGTTTATTTTGGCATGAATGCATTTTCAAGGGTCGTGTCGATTTCAGCTCTTTCAGTTCCTAGGACACAAGTGTCGGACAATGAGCTGTTTGAAGTCCCTGATTTCCCCTGGATTAAAATCACTAGGAATGACTTTGATTTACCCTTCAGAGACCGGGAACCCAAAGGCCCCCTTTTCGATTTTATGATGGATTCACTCATGGCAGCCTCTAAAAGCTATGGTCTACTTGTCAACACTTTTTACGAGCTCAAATCTGTTTATGATTTTTCTTGTGGGGCTACTGACACTTTGTTGGGATAGTTGTTATGTATTGTTTTATAATACATGTACGGTATTGTTTCAATAAATATAATGTTTAGATAGATTTTATATCGTTCTCTATCGGGTCACATATTCATAAATTGAGTGACAGAAACACCATTTTTGGGTTGAATTATGTGTCTAAAATGAAGGTTAAAAAACTCTGAAGTATGAACTATGCCTTTCTTGGTTCACTAGTAAAATAATTGAAATCTCGTTATGTTACAAATCCTTTGAACGTGAATGTTCATTCGTAACTTCTCTTGGTTATATATATCAATTCGTCATAATTCATTATTCATGTGATAGATAATATTGCAACACCGAAAAAGAAATAATAAAGCATTCTCTTATATCTCTAGCCTATGAGACTTTCAAAGATATTTAGTTATATTAAACTTTTTCAAAAAAATATTTGAGATAAGTGTCAAAAACATATTTAAACTATTTCTTATTTTGAGTTTCATAACTAAATTAATGGGAGTGTGAGTTTCATACCTAAACTATCACTTATTAGTTTGAGAAATACAGTGTGTGTAATGCACTCTCTCTTTTATTTTCAGTCCTTTACACGAGGAAACGCCAGATAGACTGAAAACTTGTCACATGACATTCCACATAGATAAAATATTCCACATTGACAAAAATTAACTATTAATATTAGTTAAAAACTAAAGACAAGTATTACTATCCCAAAAATTTATTTTTCTCACCCCACTCCATCATCTCTATTGGGAAGTAGGAGAACATATAAAGTAAGTTTGATGATTGATAAAGTGAACATGGTTCACTACTTTCTGTATTCTATCAGGTGAATCAGACGTGAATGCAGACAATCTGTACAAATATGAGAGATTGCGGCAAGAAGAAAAATATTAAAGTGCAGAAATAAAGGAACGAAAAAAGAAATAAAGAGATAGTTGAACACATGAGCAAAGAAGGAAATAAATAAAGAAATAACAATTCAAGTAGAAGAAGGAAAGAAGTAAATATAAACAAGTCCTGGGCAGAAAAGTAAAGAGGCAGACAAGTTCAATAAGAAAAATGATTAGTTTTCTAGGAAACAAATATCTTTCCTTGTAGAAGTTGATAAAGGCAAACAAATTCTATAAAAGGTTCAAACCAAAGAAAGAAAAAACGATCTTTGTATAAATACAAATCAAGAGAATTTTCCAGCAAAGGCAGAGCGATACCAATTGCATATTCACGAAAGTCATCATCTTGAGAGCAATAGCCATTGGAGTAAAACTGCAAGGTTTCGTCACAACAACGCTGGAACCAGGTTCATGAGTTGTGTTCGAGTCTGAACTATTGAATGTTGAAGTCTGATCAATTAAAGTCTAGGGTTATTAGTCTTTGTTGATTTGTTCTAGGTTTATTATTGGGTTGTAATAATTCTCTGATTGTGTAACAAGAAGTGAGTTTGACTTCTTGAAGAGAGTTTGAGAGAATTGTAACAAGAAGTGGGTTTGACTTCTTGGAGAGTAGAGTTGAGAGAGAGTTCGAGAGAATTGTAACAAGAAGTGGGTTTGACTTCTTGGTGAGTAGAGATGAGAGAGAGTTTGAGAGAATTGTAACAAGAAGTGGGTTTGACTTCTTGGTGAGTAGAGTTGAGAGAATTGTAACAAGAAGTGGATTTGACTTCTTGGAGAGTAGAGTCTTCGATTATAGTTAATCGTTGAAGAGTAAAGATACTAGAGTTAGTCCATTTGATTATTGAATTGTTATTGAAGTTAATAAAATTGTGGTGTGGTTTTTCCCTTCCTTAAGGGAGGAAAATTTCCACAGTAAATTAAGTGTTGTTTACTTTCTGTTCTAATACGACTCTAGGAACCAGGTTCCTAGAAACAACTGTTGGTGCGTAGTTTCTTTCAATCTCCTACCCCCCAAAAATTGTGGTGCGTTGTCAAATAATATGTAATAGTGGTAATGTGGTTGGTAGCCAATTTAATTATTGATATGCAATACTAGTTATTCTTGTTGGAGTTTAAACATTTTAATATTATTTTAAAGTGCTTAATTCCCAAGTGTGAAATGTCAAATGAGTTGCACGCTTGTGGTACTTGTTGCACAACATTTGATTTGTTCCGTGATGACATTATATACCTCCTTTACTTTAATCAATTATGGTAGAATGTGATCATTAGCTGTTAGTAACTTTTGTAACCTATTCGCCCATTATTTTATCTAATTATTCTTGTAACTTATGTAACGTCTGGGCCATTCATTTGCCCAATTTATTATCATTATCTGCCTACTCATTGAAAGGAGAATACATCACCTATAAATAGTGATCTTCCTTTGGGTTGAAAAGTAGAAGTGAAATAATCTCAAAGATTAGAAGTATGGGAAAATATTGTATTGAGATTAGCGTAGTGAAAACGAGAGTTAAGAAAGGCAAAAGGGTGTGGTGGACCCTTGTACTTGTACCAATTTGTATTGTGAATCCTTCTACTCACCCCTTTTTCATCTGAACACTTGAACTCATTCAAACTCAACCTGTTGAACCCTTTCAACTCATCGTGACTCTCAATCGCGATGATGTCACACTCTATTCGATTTTGTACAACCCTTTTGATGCAAATTTTACAAAATAAAATTTTAATTTATTCTTTTAAATTAAAATTTTGGGTCTCCCCACATCTTCTGTCAGTTTCACCATGAAATGCCCCAGCCGCCGTAGAAAGTCACCGCTGCCACCACTCCTCTTGCCGGCGAGACCACAAATACTCTATCCGCATATGTCTCCATCTTCGTCGCACACCCTCACCATTTTTCTTACCTCCTCCTTCTCCAACCTCCACAAATCCAAAAACCATAAGCAGCCGCACTAGCTCCTTGCCCCTCACCTGCCCCGTTCCCCTTTCCACTGTTTTCCTTTCTCCGCACCATCAGCGACTCCTGCGAACCACCAGGGACCCCCTATGCTTCTATCCTCTCCGGCGTACCAGAAGGCTAGGAAACTCCTCGTTGCCTCTAGCGTACCAGCATGCTCCTCGCCGCCTTTGGTGTATCAAGCCACCTAAAGAAGATGAAAGAAAGAAAAAAAAAAGGGTTGGGCAAAAATGGGGATGGCTGAAAAAGTAGGTGGTTGGTTGAAAAAGAAGTTATTTTTTTCTTTTTTTAAGTTTATTATTTTATTCTCTTGTAATTTAAATATTTTTTAAATTTAGTTATGATGTTCACTTGCCTTAACAGGCGTGTGGTATCACTCTCTTGCCAACTTAACCATCTTAATGCCATATAAGCATGGTCAATGGTAAGAGAAGTTTGATATATTGTGTTTTACTAAGTGTAAGGGTTTAGTTGGTAAGAAGTTAAGTAAAAGGATCCATAATACAAATTGATACAAGTACAGGGGTCCACCAGACCCTTTTGCCAAAGAAAAATATTAGAAGTCTTCAACTATATTCACTATACAAAAAAGAGTAATTATATGTTGAAGAAAGGTGTTCTTATATGGAGCTTTGGACTCTTCAAATAATCTGGAGTTGCTTGAGTTGTACGACATTGTTGGACTATTGTATCTTGGAGGAGACAAATCAAGAGATATAATGTTGGATCGGTGTAGACTATGCCACAGTGGGCTTGAATCTCCTTAAAGAAAATGAGATATCCACACCCCAGCTTGAATATATTTTTTATTCATTTTTGTCATTTTATTTTCAACCGTAATTTATTTTATTTGTGTATTACTACACCAACCATTCTCTTTTATGCACTATCACAATCATATTACATACGAAAAAAGTTAATATAAAAAAACCAAGAAAACAACAAGGTTGCATTTTTTCATAATGAATACATATTATTGGTGTATCATATAATTATGGCAGTTTTGTGTTTGATATATTCATTAAATATTTTGTATATTTTTACTTTATGTTGTGAAATGGTGGATGTCATGTGATTAAGTGTGGAGTTAGCATGCTAGGAATGCATTAACTCATGCCAAAGTGTGGTTAACTTTTGCAACCCACACAGTGCCACGTGTGCTTCGCCTATAAACATGCATCAAATTTATTTAGAAATGAGACACGGTAATAACAATCTAATTCTCTCTCTCTTCTATATTTTAAGTGCTTTGCCTCTAAATTTTGGTTTTGTTCTTCTTCTTTATTAGTTCATTAATATAGTTGGCTAAGTTTAGTTATTGTATAACACGTTATTAGCACGAGTCTCTGCCAGTTCAAGTAAAGACTTTAAAAGTCTCGAAGGTATAAATTTTCCTTTCTTAAATAATGTCAAATCTTTCTAAACTTGAATTTCTTGCTTTAGACATATCGGGAAAAGTCTATCTATCATGGGTACTTGATGCATAAATTCATCTTGATGCGATGGATCTGATAGACACCATCCAAGAAAAAAACCATGCATCGAATTAAAATCGTGCTAAGGCAATAATATTTCTCCATCATCACCTTGACGAGGGTTTAAAAATGGAGTATCTCATTGTTAAAGATCCTCTGGTGTTGTGGAATAATTTAAAGATAGATATGACCACCTGAAGTTGGTCGTCCTTTCACAGGCACGTTATGACTGGATCCATTTGAGACTTCAAGATTTTAAATCTATCAGTAAGTATAACTCTTCCATGTTTAAAATCATCTCACAATTAAAATTATGCGGAGAAAATATCACTGACCATGATATGCTGGAGAAAACATTTTTCTATTTCCCTGCCTCGAGTATGCCCCTGCAGCAGCAATACCGAGAAATGGGATTTAAAAAATATTCAGAATTAATCTCACATCTCCTTGTTGCTAAACAACATAATGACTTACTAACGAAAAACCATGACAGTCGACCTACTGGTTCTATGCCATTTCCTGAAGTAAATAAGGCAAAATTTCACCAATCTAAGCGTGGAAAAGGTCGTGGCCCCAGTCGTGGCCGTGGCCGTGGTCAAGGAAGAAATTTCAATCATGGTGATCGTCTTGCACTAAATAATAACCTTCACCACCAACAGTGTAAAGAGAAGGATGAAAAGCATGAAGTGGTGCAAAAGAAAAAATCAGACAACAAATATTATCGATGTGGTGGATAAGGGCATTGGTCACGTACCTGTCGTACGCCAAGGCACCTGGTTGAGTTGTATCAAGCTTCCCTGAAGGAGGTGAAAAATAATGCAGAAGCCAACTTTATCTGTGAAGATAATGTTGAACCCATGCATATAGATGTAGCGAATTTCTTTGAGAATCCCGAAGGAAAAATAGATTTCCGTCGTTTGTATGAACTAGTATGAATATGTTTTCCTAGTTTTGTAAATAAATAAAAGGTTGTGTAATTTATTTTTTTAGTAATAAATATTATAATGTTTACTTCGATTATATCTTTTATCTTGAAGAATATATGGATACCTCTCAAATTTTGTTTGGATAATGATCAATCATGAAGATATTTGTGTAATTGATAGTGGAACAACGCACGCCATATTCAAAGAGAAATACTTTTCTTACTTGCTTAGAAGGAAAGCAAATGTTACCACAATTTCTGGTAATTTGAACTTAATAGAAGACTCCGGAAGAGCTACTATATTTCTGCCTAAGGGGACAAAACATGTTATAGAAGATGCATTGTTCTCTTCTAAATCCCCAAGAAACCTGTTAAGTTTTAAAGATATTCGTCGAAATGGTTTTGAGACAATAAATGAAATGAATGTTGAATATATTGGTGTTTCCAAGATTGTCTTAGACCAGAAATATGTGTTGGAGAAATTATCAACTTTATCTTCTGGCTTATATTATGCAAAAATAAGTACAATTGAAGCACACTCTATCGTAAACCAAAAGTTTACTGACTTAAAAACTTTTGTGCTTTGTCATGACCGAGTAGGTCATCCTGGATCAATAATGATGAGATGAATCGTTGAAAATTCAAATGGACATCCGTTTAAGAACCTGAAGATTCTTACAAATGATAAATTTTTATGTGCTCCTTGTTGTCAAGAAAAATTGATTACTAGGCCATCACCAATGAAGGTTAACATTGAATCCTCTCAATTTTTAGAGCATATATATGGGGACATCTGTGGACCTATTCACCCATCTAGTATGTAACACCTGACTTATTACAAGCCTAAATTTGAGAATTTTATTGTAATGTTACTCGTGTTTGGAAATAATGTTGGTAAAAGTATATTTTTAGTCTTTTTCAAAAATATCTTAGATATTTATGGAAAAAAAATCTTAATTACTATATATTTGTCTATATTATTTATAAGAGTTTATAGTTTATTTATATTTTAATGGAGATTGTGAAACCAGTTATATTAAAGAATTATTATTTTATGTGGTAGGATTTATTCAAAATAATTTTCTCTTAATTAAAATATATGTAAAAAGTGATAATGTATTTTACCACGAACTTATGCAATACCTAATACTTCTATAAGGGGATAAAAAAATTATTCCCTCCATCCTATTTTATGTGGCACAATTTCCTTTTTGATTAGTCTCAAAAAGAATGTCACATTTCCTTATATGGTAAGTATTTAAAGGTACAATTCCTCTTTTACCCTTGTTGGTCCCACTTAATCTTAAAGATAGTACTCCAATATATTTATGAGGAGAGAGAAAAGTGAGTCTACTTTTTAATATGACTATTTTTTGAAGGGGCAATTTGGTAAACATTTCAAAGTCTTCATTTATTTCTTAAACTCTGTGCCCAATCAAATGTTGTCACATAAAATGAAACGGAGGGAGTAAGTAAGTTGGCACCACCACTTCCACGTGGAAGTGGTGGAATAGTGTAGCACATATATGTGTCATCCTTTAAGATAGTGGTTAATTGAGGGCTATTCTGTTTTTATATATATAAATATAATCCCACATCTACAATTTTTGGCATTTTTCTCATTTTTAGTTGCACCTCCAGAAACTAATTTCCTATATACAATAACATGTAGCCTTAACGTGCAAATAGATAAGTTCCATCAAATTTACGTCAAGTTTTTCTTAGACCTAATATAGGAGTTATCCATTAAGGAAGTACGGTGTGTGCTATACATATTACAAAGTTTCGTACATGAGTTTTAAATAATTTTCTCCATTACTTTTCCCTTAACAAGGGAAAGTCTAAGTGTGTTGCTAGCTAAAAAGATGATTTAATTGTTAAAGTGGCTATTTAAAGAGAGGAAAAAGTTTTACAACGATTCTTCAGAAATAAAATTTTGTACTCGTGTTGAAGAAGATTTTGGTAGGAAAAATATTTCAACTCTTTATTCAATCACCGAAGGGAAATTGATAATCTATAGCAAGCTATTCAAGCCTATATTCAAGGTATGTTAAGGCAAAATTCTCTTTTTTCATATCACACGAAATCTAAAAATTTATAGATCATCGAATGAGTTATTGTTTTGACTATTCTATTCCTAGAAAAACCCTATGTGAAGGGAATTGGGAAGTCAGCTGATGTTATGCTTTGATTCTATCGTATTGTTCTTATACTTGTATCATTATGAAGTGTATTGCTGGTAAAGTTATCCTCCGTCAATTTTCTTATTTCTTATGTCTATTCGTGAGTTATTTTCCTAAGTTTAAGGCTGGAATATTGGAGAATTATCATGTTATACCCAGGGGAGTTGTTAAGTCATTTTTTCTTGTCAAAACCTTTTACAAAAATGTTCTTTGAAAAGGATACTAATATTAAATCTTGTACTCTATTCTTTTAAGTTTTATGCTTGTCAAGCAACAAAATTTTAAAATGGACCATACTATTATCAATTGGTAGTCATTCGTATAAATCAAGCTAAGCAAGTTAGTCTCCTTTTAGGTTTCTAGGTGACTGATTTTCTAACTTGAAGTCGAGTCAAGAGCTTCGAATCCATTACGAGTCTGTAGACCTAAATGGTTGTACGGAAGTTAAATGAATTAATGAAAACATTCTTTAAGCACCTTGAGTTCTTGTTGAATATCGTCAGTTTTAAGTTACCTTTATGAAATCAATCTTAGGTCTATTCTAAAAGTATATGAGGTTCTATGAGGCATTTACGTGTTATATGAAAGTGAATACGAAATTATGAGAACATGAGTTCCAACGGGCCAAGGTTGGCAACATGAGTATAGTAACATATATGCATTACGCATCCATGACATGACATGCTATGCATTCTACTCCCGAGCTATAATTGGGAGGTATGAGGCCTATTGCCTATATTTATATGTATGAGACACATATGGCCACAAGTTGGCGAATATGATGTCGGTTCGCTACTGGAAAGCACCACTATTGCTAGAATTTGGTTGGGTATGTCATGCATTTGCATCTATATATGTATGTACTCACGACATACGATTAAACGAGCATATCATGCATATTTAATTACTAGGAGGTCAGATGTCTGGCATGGAGGCTATCAGAGTTTCAGTTTCAGGTGGCATCTCTATTACCCTTTCTATCATAGCTATTTATGACATCATTTAAAGCCTTACATAACAGTACATCTTCATTCATACTGACGTCCCATTGCCTGGGGATGCTGCATGTCGTGCTACAGGTTTGAACATATGTCTTGATCAACTTTGCCATAGGGATGTTGTCTAGCTGAGGATTGGTAAGTTTCATTCTTCCTGGAGCTGTTGGTTGTTTATAGATTTCACACACTTAAGTTTTGTATATAGTTGTTGGCGTCGTTGGGGGCTTTTCCCAACCAGTTGAGTGTAGTATTCGTAGAGACTTGTGGACATTTTTGGTTGGGTCTCCTCAGGTTTCATTTATAGTCTTATCAGTTTATTGTATTCATGGTCTCATATGTTGCCTCATCGGCATGCTAGTTCTTTATCAGTAAGATGGCATTGCCAGCATACTTTATGTCTTTCATATTGTGTGACCTTGCCGATCTAATTATCTTATTTCAACCGATTATTGTGGCTACCTTATCGGCCCTCACTGTTTCATTTCCTTTATGTGTTGGTTCGTTCGATCAAGTGAGGCACTGGGTTTCTGTTGCACCTCCACCATTTTGGGGTGTGACATAGTGTGTTGTTTAGATATTTTATGGTCTTAATAGATGCATTTTCAAGATGGTCTCATGTGTGCCTCTTATCATCTCGCAACCTGGCGTTTGCAAAATTATAGGCACAAATGATACGATTAAGAGCGCAATTTTCAGATTATCCTATTAAGGCCATTCGCCTTGATAATGCTGGAGAATTTACATCCCAAGCTTTTGATGGTTATTACTTATCAATTGGGATAAGAATTGAACATCCTGTAGCTCATGTTCATACTCAAAATGGCCTAGCTGAGTCATTCATTAAGTGCTTACAATTGATAGCAAGACATTTACTTATGAAACAAAAATTGCCCACTACCATATGAGGTCATGCTATCTTACATGCAACAACACTCGTTCGTCTCAACCCGACTCATTATAATAAATACCCTCCGTCACAATTGGTATTCGGTCATGAACCAAATATTGCTCATCTATAATTTTTTGAATGTGCTGTATATGTGCCAGTAGCACCACCTCAGCGCACTAAGATGGTCCCTCAAAGAAGGTTAGGCATATATGTTGGGTTTGATTCACCCTCCAAAATTCGCTACCTTAAGCCATTGATGGGAGATTTATTCACTGCAAGAATTGCAGATTGTTGATTTGATGAAACAACTTTTCTGCAATCATGGGGAGAGAAAAAGGAACTTAAAAGTGAAATTGCATGGAAAGTTTCATCATTATCTCATTTTGATCCACGTTCCCCTATGTGTGAACAGAAGGTCCAGAAGATCATCCATTTGCAAAACATAGCAAATCAAATGCCAGAAGCATTTACTGATTTGAAAAGGATAGCAAAGTCACATATTCATGCAGTGAATGTGCCTATCCTGATTGATGACCCAAAAGGACCATCTACAAGTGTCATGGCTTCTGAATCCCAAACACTCCTAAAGCGTGAGAGACCATTGGGTTCAAAAGACAAAAATCCTAGAAAAAAAAGCGCGAAAAGTAATAAAGATGATACTATAAATGTCACGACCCGATTTCTCGAGTCATGATGGCACCTATTATACCCTACCAGTAGGTAAGCCAACCCGTAACCCAGAACATCAAGCAATGAGCGAAAGGGCAGAAACTAGCGAAAACAATAATCTAAACAAGCATAACAAGGCGGAAGCAACCCACAATAAATATATACAGAAATCTCTCCCAGAACCTGGAAGTCACTAGTACAGAGCTATCTAATAAAGAGTACAAGTCCCAAAAGTGGACCACAACAAAGCGTGTCTCAAAGACAACAAGACTAGCTAAAACAAAAGAAGGAGACAGAACAAACCCTAAAACGCCAAGTGCTCACCCTCGTCTCCGAATCACAGCTGCAAAAGAAGGCTGGAACTAATCACCGCCGGTAACTGGTACTGGGACCTGCATTACGAAATAGATGCAGATCGTAGCATGAGTACCAACACAACAGGTACTCAGTAGGCATCATAGGCCAACTGAGCAAAAAGGGTAAAAACAATAAGAAATGATAGAATCTAGACACAAAGAGGTCAAAGCGGATAAGAAAAGAAAACACACGAGCATACCAGAAACAAATAAAGTACACTAAACTAAACCTAACTGGACCCCATATGCCCAGAAGGTACACTCGTGCGCAAGCTCAAATAAAACCTGAACGAACCCCCATAAGCCCGACAGGTACACAGAAAAGCTAAGTCTACTGAGAAAGAAGAAAATCGGGCTCCCAGCCCAAAGTAACTAAGATAATCCATCACACTCCACCCAGCCAGCAGTGCACTCCCAGCCCAGCTAGAAAGAGTGACCCTAGGGGGCACCCAACCAAACAGTTAACTCCCAGCCCAGCTAGAAAAAGGGACCCGTGAGTGAGGTAGATATCGCGAGTCGTCCTACCATGCAGTCAGCTCTCAGCCCAGCTAGAAAGAGCGACCTAGGGACACCCAGCCAGCAGCACAATCCCAGCCCATCTAGAAAGAGAGGCTCGGGGGCGATCGTCGATATCACCGAGTCTACCCAGCCAGCGATATCTTCCCAGCACAGCTAGAAAGAACGACCCCGGGGTGATGGTATCTCCAATAGGATTCAATCCAACAACAACCACCGTGGAACGTCGTCCACTCTAAGACATCACAGAAAAGGCTCCAAGCACACTATCTCAATCCCACGCCTCGAGTGATGCACCAAACCTTCGAGAATACGTCGAAACCGCAGAATGAGAGGGAGAAGATACAGAAGTGCAGCAAGTAGCGATAACACCTAATCTAAGGCTGAAACTATCAGACTCAAGTCTGCTATTCCAGTCTACAAGGAGCTAAGTCATCCGAACGACATCGACAGCAAGTCAAGGCTATTCAGCCCACACGGGTCATAAGTCTAAGGCAATGCTAGCCTAACCTATACTAAGGACATCATGCTTACGGTTAAGGATAAACAAGGCATATAATACATAACATACAAGTATACAATAGCATTTAGCACATAAGCATGCAATTCTACTAAACCGGTTAACATGATACTATACCCGAAATATGGCCAATCGATCCTAACATGAGGTATCTAATCAAAGTAAGGTAGTAAACTGGTACCCACCCCCAATTCACTCCAATCGACATGTTTTTACACAATTAAACTCAATCTAAAAGAAAGGAAGCCGTGGTCTACCTTAAGGCCGATTGCGTGCTCTCCAAATCACTTTACTGAAGCTTTTCCTTTCCCAACGACCTTTGAACGTTGTCACTCTATCAAATATAGGGTCACAACGTTAGTACGGTCGTTTAGACACAAAAATCACAACAAACGAAGACGGGTCAATTTTGGAGTCCAAACGGGAATCGTGGGACCCGCACCGAACTGTCTGAATTTGACTCCGTCAAGAGGTCCTAAACAGCATCCCAAACTTATGTTCCAAAATGGAACACAATTCGAGGTTCAAAAACATAGCAAAAACCAACAAGCAAGAAACCACACTTTAATCAACTAAGAAAAAAGAAAGCAGCAACAATCCAAACTCGAAATAAACAAAAATTGAAAGGTGCCCAGCACTCTTTGAACACTCTACGCCGAAGTCTCGACAATTCTCAACACGTGGGACTTCGAATCACCCAAAACCGAGCTAAAATGAGAGATATATGACCAAAACAAGAATGCCAAAAACAAAGGCTCGAAAAAGGGGTACAGCAGCAGGTAAATCGTGAAATTACCTCGAACTACGTGCAACCAACAACTTCCGAACACTCTACAGCAAATCCACAGAAAATATGAAGCTCCCGCACTTCAAATCACCTAATTCGGACAAAAGATGAGAGAGTTATGAGGGTTTAAGTTTTGGGAAATGTTGCTGGTTTTTCTGCAATAAATAGCAAATTTGCTGCAATTTTTCCAAAACTAAAAACTCCGACGGGGTGCTCCGAACTCGTTCGGAACCCCGTGCACGCAAACGAGATATGCAACCATACCAAATTTGATATTCCGGACTCAACGACGCAGTTGAAATTTCAATCAAAGGTCATCTCGATAAAAAGTGGGTCCCACTTCCAAAGGCCATTTTAAATCAAAACCCACAAAAGGGCTTGGAAAGATATCGAAAACCTCGGGACACAAAAGAAGGGTCAATCTAGACCAAAATCGACATTCCGGAGCTAACTGCACTGACGGAATTCTCATCCGAGCGCGTTAATCAGAATGTTGACCAAAGTCAAACTTAGGCTTAAACTTAAAGTTAAAACGCCTAATTGCACCGACTCACACTGAAACCTCGGGAGTAATGTCGACCATGCTAGTAGCCTTAAATGACCCTTCCGGAGCTGATGGAATCGTCAGAATTGGATTCCGATGTTATCTTCTTGAACTGTTGATAGAAAATGATCGTTCAAGGTTCATAAGCTCCAAAACACAAAAACTCGCACCAAGACCAAACGAACGATCAGGTGACCGAACTGTCAGTCCCAGCAAGTCATAAATGACTTGAGATCGCTACAGGAACGCTCTAAACGACACACAGAAGGCAAGACACAGAAATGACCTGGAGGGTCATTACAATAAAAAAGTCTCATGAAAAAGTTCAAGATTTGATTTAACTTGATATTCTTGAAGAAATCAGTGAACCTGAGACTCAAGTGAATGAAGAACTTTCAATTAGTTCTACATGTGATGGGATAAGTTTAGATCAATCGAAAATTATAGTGGATAATGTTTTTGCATATAATGTTGCATTTAACATTATGCAAGATAATGAGGATTTTGAACCTCTATCTATCGAAGAATATCGACGAAGATGTGATTGGCCAAAATGGCAAGAGGCAATTAAATCAGAATTGAATTTACTTGCTTAACGTGAGGTTTTTGGACCAGTAGTCCAAACGCCTAGTGATGTTAAATCAGTTGGCTATAAATAGGTCTTTGTATGAAAAAGAAATGAGAGAAATGAAATTGTAAGATATAAGGCACGCCTTGTTACACAATGATTCTCTCAACGACCCAGTGTCGACAATGAAGAAACATATTCACCGGTTATGGATGCAATAACTTTTCGGTATCTCATCGTTTTAGTTGTACATGAAAACCTTAAAATACATCTGATGGATGTGGTTACAGCTTATCTTTACGGTTCACTTGATAATAAAATTTATATGAAAGTTTCAGAAGGACTTAAAATACCTGAAACATATAGTTCAAAATCTCGGGAAATATGCTCAATCAATTACAAAAGTCATTATACTGCTTAAAACAATCAGGGTGTATGTGGTATAATTGCCTTAGTGAGTACTTGATAAAACAAGATTATATAAACGATGCCATTTGTTCTTGTATTTTTATTAAGAAAACAACATCGGGGTTTGTTATCCTTGTTGTTTATGTTGATGACATTAATCTCATTGGAACTCCAGAAGAGGTCCAAAATGCAATTGAATAACTATAGAAAGAATTTGAGATGAAAGACCTTGGAAAGACAAAACTTTGTCTTGGTCTACAAATTGAACATTTAGTAGACGGGGTTTTCATCCATCAATCTGCCTATACTGAAAAAATCTTGAAATGATTTTACATGGACAAAGCACATCCATTAAGTATTCCAATGGTGTTTTGATCACTTGAAGTGAGTAAAGATCCATTCCGACCTCAAGAAGAGAATGAGGAACCTTTTGGTCCTGAAGTACCTTATCTGAGTGCAATTGTCGCACTTATGTATCTTACTAATGCTACGAGACCTGACATATCATTTTCTGTTAATTGATTAGCAAGATATAGTTCTTCCCCTACAAGAAGACATTGGAATTGAGTTAAACATATATTGCGATATCTAAAGAGGACTAGTGATATGGGTCTAAAGATAGTGCCGATCTTGTTGGTCATGCGGATGCAGGTTAGTTATCTGACCCACATAAAGCTCGATCTCAAACATGTTATCTGTTCACATACGGAGGTACTGCCATATCATGGCGATCTACGAAGCAGTCCATTGTCGCTACTTCTTCAAATCATGCTGAGATAATAGATGTTCATGAAGCAAGTAGAGAATGTGTATGGTTGAGATCAATGATACATTTTATCAAAGAAAGATGTGGTTTGAAGTGTGATGTCAAGGTACCCACAGTGCTCTTTGAAGACAATGTTGCATGTATAGCTCAATTAAGAGGAGGTTTCATAAAAGGAGATAAAACGAAACACATTTCACCAAAATTATTCTTCACTCATGATCTTCAGAAGAACGGTGATATTGATATACAACAAATTCGCTCAAGTGATAATCTAGCAGATTTATTCACTACGTCTTTACTAACCTTAACTCTTGAGAAGATGGTACACAAGATTGGAATGCGAAAACTTAACCATCTAAATCGTGGTCTTCATCAGGGGGAGTAAAATACGCATTGCACTCTTTTTTCCTTAGTCTAGGTTTTGTCCCACTGGATTTTCCTAGAAAGGTTTTTAATGAGGCAGCAAGTAATGCGTATTATGTGTATCTATATTTTTATTCCTTTAAACTTTTCTTTTATATGGACATCCAAGGGGGAGTGTTGTGAAATGGTGGAAGCCATGTGATTAAGTGTGGAGTTAGCATGCTAGGAATGCATTAACTCATGCCAAAGTGTGGTTAACTTTTGCAAGCCACACATTGCCACGTGTGCTTGGCCTATAAATAGGCATCAAATTTATTTAGAAATGAGACACAGTAATAACAATCTAATTCTCTCTCTTCTATACTTTAAGTGCTTTGCCTCTCAATTTTGGTTTTGTTCTTCTTGTTCATTAATATAGTTGGCTAAGTTTAGTTATTTTAGGGTAAAGGGTCAAATATGCCCCTAAACTATTCAAAAAGGTCTAGCTATATCCTCCGTTTAAAGTTTGGCTCACTCATGCCCTCGCCGTCCAACTTTTGGTCTAAATATGCCCTTATGGGCGTTAGTTGGCTTGCTGGGCATATCCAACTCATTTTCCATTTCTTTAAATGCCACATGGAATTGCCATGTCATTTTGACTTTATCACATGGCATTTATATGAAAATGGAAAGGGATCAATTATGCCCCTAAAAATTTTGAACCCATAAACAATCCGACCCATAAATCAACCCCCCTTTTAAATAAACTATCCGACCTGTTTTCAACAATTTTGTTTAAATTTTTATTTTTTCTAATAAATTCTGAAAATTAGTAATTGATTAATAAAAAATAGGAAAAATATGAAAAAAAAATATAAAATTAACGCAAAAAATTCACAAATAAATATTGTAACCTTAAATTCAACAATTTCAACAATTTTTTTAATTTCTTTTTTTGGTAAATCCCAAAAATGGGTATTTGATTAATAAAAAAATGAAAAATATGAAAAAAATATAAAATTAACGCCCAAAAATCACAAACTAATATAGTAACCTTAAATTCAAAAATTTCAATTTTTTTATTAATTTTTATTTTTTTCAGCAAATTTCGAAAATGAGTAATTTATTAAAAAAAAAAAAAAAAATTGTGAAATTTTTGAATTTAAGGTTACTATATTTATTTGTGATTTTTTGCCGTTAATTTTATATTTTTTTCATATTTTTTATTATCAATTACTCATTTTCGGAATTTACCCAAAAAAAAAAAAATTAAAAAAAATTGTTGAAATTGTTGTATTTAAGATTACAATATTTATTTGTGAATTTTTGGCGTTAATTTTATATTTTATCATATTTTTCCTATTTTTTATTAATCAATTACTAATTTTTGGGATTTACCAAAAAAATAAAAATTTAAACAAAATTGTTGAAACTGGGTCGGGTAGTTTATTTAAAAGGGGGGTTGATTTATGGGTCGGATTAGGTGTTGATGTGTTCAAATTTTTTAGGGGCATAATTGATCTTTTTTCATTTTCATATAAATGTCATGTGGTAAAATCAAAATGACCTGGCAATTCCATGTGGTATTTAAAGAAATGGAAAATGAGCTGGATATGTCCAGCAGGCCAACTAACGTCCAGAAGGGTATATTTAGATGAAAAGTTGGACGGCGAGGGCATGAGTGAGCCAAACTTTAAACGGAGGGTATATCTAGACCTTTTCAAATAATTTAGGGGCATATTTGACCCTTTACCCGTTATTTTATGACACTTTACGTTTTATTGCTGTTTTGTACTTATTTTTTTGTTAATAATTTTTCTCCTTTTTCATGAAGACAGAGAAATAATTATAATCATGAAAATATGGGTAGCACACAAAATTTCCATCTTACTATTTGTAATTGAGCAAATACATAATTACCCCATCAAATTTAGACCCTTTTTTGAAGAAGACATCTTAAGTTTGTAAAGGTCCTATTACCCCACGAAACTATTTAAATCAACAATAAATACGCCATTTTGACCCATTTTCAGGCCAATTGTAATTTCACACTAGAAAAGTGCGTGAAAGAGTAAAATTGCAGCCCCAAACCAATGGAAAACTGACACATGGCATTGTTAAACCAAAGTGAAAAGAGGCCCACGTTTCTTCTTCCCCAAACCACCATTAATGACTATTAAGAGCTTTTCTCAACAGCAAAAGTTGGTTCTTTACTACGCGAAGCGAATTTTTTTATTGTATACTCTATCATCAAGTTCTAGCAATCCATCTTAAGGCCTTTTATTAGAAAAATCTACTTAACAACGACATAATACTTGATCAATTTAACACCTAATTTACCTTTTAGCAAAGAAATTCGAACCCATTTCCGTTCATATAGTTTCCCCAGATCAAAAGTATCAAAGAATCTACTCGAACAAATTCAAAAAAATGTGAAATTCACTTATAGAACTCAAAGCTAGTCTTGATTTCGGAATACCCACAAAGCTAAAAAGGATTAATCTAATTTTTGAAGAAAAATATTTGAAATCAAACACCAAAAACACTGAAAAATAACACACAAAACTTACATAAATATATATCTACAAAGAAATTAAGAAAAAAAAATCTTTTGAAGTGAAGTAAATAGAAAGAACTGAGAAAAGGAATTGGGAAAGATGAACGATGAAGTTTCTAAAAAGGTTCAAGGGTTAAAATGTGAGTGGGTCAGGGTTTTACCCGACCCACTATTAAACAAGTAAGAAAAATAAAAAAAATATTATTTTATATGGGGTGAAACACACGCACTGGTCATGAGATTACAAATATTGTAAAAGTAGTGTATTTAAAATTGTTGGAAATGGTTGAATGGGATAATAGGACCTCCGCAAACTTTAGGTGTCTACTTCAAAAAAGGGTACAAGTTTGATGGGGTAATTATGTATTTTCTCTTTGTAATTTTGAAACCTTTCTAGTATAGGATTATTCATTATGTTACAAATAATTCTGTTGTATAGTAGCTAATTAATGAAATGATGAGCTAATTTAAGAAATAAGATAGTTTATTTATTTTTTGCAGAGAATTGTAAGGGGAAAAAAAAAAAGGAAAAAACTTGGTTATAGCAAGTAACATTTTCAAAAATTCTTGAGTGAAGTTATGGCTAGTGGAAGAAAAAAAACAGGAAAAAGGGAAGAAGAGGAGAACAAGGAAACAAAGAAGATAAGGAAAGTAAAAACATTTGAAAAAAGAGAAAATATTAGTGGACTCTCTAATTAAAGAGTAAACCCAAATATATATATATATATATATATATATATATATATATGTGTGTGTGTGTGTGTGTGTGTGTATATCTTTATATTAAATGTTTAAAAAAGGGAAATTATTTATTCAACATATGTTTGTCCAGATAAATATACATGTAATGTAACCATATAAATAAGAAAAAACTAACAACAGTAAAATTGCTAAATTAATCTGTAAGATGAAATTATGCCATCTAGAAGTAAATAGACTTATTTAGTAGTAGGTATACACATTAACTAGTTTTTTTTTTATATACTAGATTTTGTTGCCCGTGCTATGCATGGGCCCAATAACATAAATGGTATGTTTTGGGGCTAATAACGAAGTTTTTGAAGCGATTGTTTGCGTGGATAAAGGAATAAGTTTTTTTATCACAAATCTGTACTTTCTTTGACGCTATTGAAGGCACAATAAGACTACCCACATACAACATTTTTGAACAATTTTATGTTGTCAATTATCACGATTTAATTTTAAGAATCAGTCAATTTTTTTTTCTGTTTTTTAATAAATATTTTAAGTTGTCAATTATCACGATTAATTGTATTTTATACATAATTTTTAACGATAGATTAATTTCAAGAATCAATCGAATTTTTTTAAATGTATTTATTTTTGAAATATTTTATGTTGTCAAT
>JAJOOF010015614.1:0-27075 GCA_029582545.1 Solanum lignicaule
GTTCGATGTGGCTAAGCTGCTAAGCAGACAAAGAAATGATCCAGTTTCTGTTATTGTGGTCTATCTATCTATCTATCTATCTATCTATCTATCTATCTGTCTATCTGTCTATTTATCTGTCTATCTGTCTGTCTATCTGTCTGTCTGTAAAGGGCTTATATTTTCGCGAGCCATCAACATTTGTAGGTTGCCATTCACATCAAAATGTCTTATCCGGGGAACTTGCTCGTGGTCTTCTTATCCAGGTACTATACGCCACTCTCTTACAATTAATTCGTTCTAGTTTTGACGTTTAACATATGTTTCTTGTATTATAGATTCAGAAGTTGAAGCTTGATATTGATGAGTGAGTTAGTGTTACTGATCTTGTCCTTAAGATGAAACAACTTGAAGTTAAGTGCTTCTGGTTTCCTGATCTGATCTCTGTATCTTCTCTGTCAAAATTTGGACTCTGAGGCAAATGGTAATCTTTTTGGGCGTCCGTTGATAGGTGATGTGACCGTTTCATCTAAAAGCTTAAATTGTTAGCAAAAACATATCTTTATTTGCTTAATTACATCCTCAAGATGCTTTCTTACGTGTGGGCGTGGTTCTTTTTTATGGGTTAATTACGTGAAGAATCTTTTTTCAAGGGGAGCTTTGGTGTAACTGGTATGATCTCTTGGGCACATGTTCGAGTTGTGGAAACAATCTCTTTGCATAAATGTAAGATAAGACTACATACAATAGACACTTGTGGTCCGATCCTTCCCAGGACCCGCGCATAGCTGGAGCATAGTGCACCGGATTTCAATGATTTACTGATCTTTCCCATCTTATGATTCATATCATGACATGATACGAGAGCAGAAGGCAGAGGAAGGATTATTTGAATTCAAAAACGACAGCTACTTTTGGAGGATTCGACACGCACACAATATTTGACTTTGGTGTGGTTTTGATTAATTCCAAAGATTTAACATTTTCTCTCTTTTCCTTAATCAATGTCTCAAGCTTAAACTATGAGAATAAAGTTGCTTTTCGTAGAGAGTGTTTTACTTCCAAAATGGAATTTGCGTACCGGACTCTGAATTAGTCCGGCCCCATAGTAGGTACACTCCTAGAAACAAAGTTTTTTCCCACCGCGATTCAGTAAGAAATTTATGTTGTAAAACATGATTTTTCCACTCATTTCAATAATATCATCTTATTAGAAAAATGTATGGCGGGAAACAAATTTTTATTAAAATAGTAAAAAAAATCCTAATTTTTCTATATGAATACATCACTATTTTTCACTTTCTCATTCAATTCAATCAAAATAATATTTTTTTAATAACTGATAATGAAGACCGAATGAAAAACAAATTCCATGCCGGACTCGAAGGTTGGTATCTTTGAAACCTTAATCATTTGATCCATTCCAATGGTTGTATGGGTGAATTTTCCTCGTGCTATGACATGTACATATATTATAATATAATATAAATATGTACTATATAATAAGAAGGGCAAATCTATTAAATTTAAACTATCGTTAACGAGTAATCCTAATATTGGCGGATTCGTAAGGAACCAAGTCCTAAAGAAAAGTCCAAAAAAGACAAAATTAAATAAAAATGATTCCATCAAAATCAACCATCTTTCAATTGTTGACATTTGGACTTAAAAATAAGGAAAAAAATGAATCATTCTTTGTATACTAATTGTCACAATTAGTCTTAATCACAAAACACTTAGTTTACATTCAGGTTGGTTTAGATGAGTTTATTTATATAGTTTCCTTTTTAGGTTGAGATATATAATTTATGAGCGAAGGCGAATTCAGAATTTAAATTTTTATAAATTTGAGTTCGAGTAACTATCCTAACTCGTCTGATTGTTTTTTGTTATTTAAGGAGTTCAAATTCTTTGTACTTGTTTAATGAATCTTTTTTTAAAACAAATTTATATATTACAAGTATGAGAAATAAAATATAAGGAAAATTTTAGATAAGAAATAGGTTTCTTTATTTTTGATCCGTCAACCAAACTTAGTTACATACGCTAGTCAAAATATACAAAATATATACATTGATGATGTATATGAGATATATGTTTATACTTGAAGTATACAAAAGTTATACGTAATAGCTATTTTGTAAACTAGATCATCCAAGAAAGATATTCAATTGTAATTATCTTTAGTAAAAATATTGCTTTTTTTTGGATTTTCCATCCGGTGTCCGGTATCTGCATTGAAGCCCGATTATTCCGAATTCGCGCCGTGTAGGACCCGATTTGGGAGAAAGGGCTCTCTACCAAGAATTTTTCCATACCCAGGACTCGAACCCAAGATTTTTGATTAAGGAAAGAGCAGCCCCATCCACTGCACCACATCTTTTGGTGGTAAATATATTGCTTAATTACTCTATAGGTGACATTCTACAATACTCTACTCTTTTATATATATATAAACTTCATATTGCTTAGACAAATTCCTCAATGTGTTTATTTTTGTCATTAAAAGGACATCTATAATACTTATATATTTAAGATTTTGTTCTTAAATCATCCATTAAAAAAAATAAAAAAAATATTCCAACACAAGGAAGTGGAGTGTTGGATATCGTAATAAAAAACTTGTTCACAAAATTAAATTTATGTCTGTTGTCGTAAGGTTTCGTTTTTCATTTCATTGTTGATTTTTTTATTTCTATCTATATATTATTCCGCTCTCGACTTATTGGTCATGACTAATGTAAAAGAACTCCTATGGTGATGAATATTTCACCTATAAGAGTATCATGCATCTTATAATTGTGTGTTTTTTCTGTTATGTGATCCAACAATTTATGCGTAACTTATGGCCCACGCCTGCTATTTGTTTAGGATGAACGGTGTGAATTATGATTCGATCTAAATATTTAATTCTATCGCGGAGATGCTCAGTTGACTTAAAATGAAAACATGACAAGACAGTGAGATGAATTGTGAACATTTATTAAAACATATAGTTGACTACACTAGCTTTATATTAAAAGCAAATGGCAGAAAATTAAAGGACATAATATTCTTATATTGATTATTCAAGTCTACATTCAATTCACTGAGGTCACAAGAATTATGGTTGAGTACAAATTAGAGTTATACATATATTAATTATGTTGATTTTGATATATGAGTATCTATTATATAGAGGTGTATCCAAGGGGGGCCACCGGGTTCACGTGAACCCATGCTCCCCTCCCGAGATTATATATAGTAGTGTTATCTTTTTGAAAAAATATTGAAATATTGATATGTGAACCCACACTCGGAAATCACATAATGCCGATAATGACTGGGTGTACCTCTCTACGTGAGGTTAGAAATTTAAATTTTATATTTACTTGTTTTATTTTTCTTTCTAAAATTAGATAACACTTCTCTAAGTGGTAATTAGTAGCACTTTTGGCATTTTAATTAATTCAATATATATATATATATATATATATATATAAGAATTAATTTTGGACGTATAATATTAAAATTTTAACGTTTTCAGTAGTATAAATCTAAATGTCAAATCGATCAAATTTATATCTTAGATCAACCTTTTTGTAATAATGAACCCATCATCTCAAAATCATGGATACGCCTCATTTTATATGATTTTAATATTCTTATGTTCTGCTAAATGGAGCATAATCTAAGGATTGGAGTTTAATTAATTTCGATAATCTTGATCCTTTAGCAAATTAGTGTTACTTTTTATATCTTGCAAGGGGTTCATCCGAACCTCCTTCGTCAGAAAATTATATTGTATATATAGTCAAAATTAGATTTATGTATTTTTAGCAAATGTTGAATTTTTTAGGCTTCTTTGGGTGGTTGCTCTTTTTAACTCCCTCTGTTTCATATTACTTGACATTTGTTGACCTACAAACCCCTGAATAAAGGTTGAATTAGAGGTCTATTTTACTAAACCAATCTTATTAATAATGTATTGAAACTCTAAATTTGACTATACTACTATTTTATATAATTACAACATTAAGGGTGTTATGGGAAAAAATAATAAAACTCTCTTGATTATAAATATAGACAAGTAAATTGATACATCTATTTTTGATATAGAAGTCAAGTAAAATGAAATGAAGGTAGTATAATACTTCTTGAAAAACTGTTAGAACTGTCATATTTAATAATAATTTTATTTTATTTGCAATGACCATGATAGTGATAATATAACAACCAAAATATTTTTTTCATACAAAAGATAGTATCTAAACATATTAGTACAAAGTTTGACTTTACTTGGATACAACAATTATATTATTGTCGCTCTGTCCTAGCTTTAGTGGATAGAGTTACCTGGTATTTGTTACTGGTGGAAGGTGACAAATATCTCGTGGAATTAGTTGAGGTGTGCGAAAACTGACCTGAACACCACGATCATCAAATTTTCTTTTAGAAACTTCCAACAAGGGAAATATGAGGACTATTAGTATGAAAGTATCAAATATATAGTTGAATGGTTCAACCATGTATACTAGGTAAAAGTTTGAACATTTCTAAAACACTTTCAAATTTGACAAAAAACAAATATTGATGACTTATTCCATCTTCTTAACTAGTCAATTCCCTCTCTATAAATACTGAAACATTGTGCATTAACCAATATCTAAGTTCTTTGGTTGATTGACTTGTATGTCGTTTCTTGAAATCTCTCTTCTGATTCAAAATCGTTGTGTAACGTGTATCGTTCTGTTTCAATCAAAACATGGCTTTACTCCACTTGATGATACTAATATGTAGCTTGTTTTCAGTTTCGTCGTTACAATTCACAGCAAAATCCATTGCTAATGCTACTACCATAACCAAACCTGGCTGTGATAGCAAATGTGGGAGCTTAACTGTTCCATTTCCTTTTGGTATTGGTAACGGAACAGGCTGCTCGATTGATCCTTCATTCGATATCACTTGCAACGTTTCGTTCAATCCTCCAAAGGCTTTTCTTTCTGGAAAAGATATTGAAGTGGTTGATCTCCTAGATGATCATATACTTGTTAAGAACAATGTTGGGAGTAGGTGTTATGATCAAGCAGGGGTCTTGATCAATGATGACTTGATAAACTTTAGCTTGGGATCGACGTCTTTCTCCTTCTCTGATCTCAATAGTTTGATGGTAGTTGGCTGTGATGACTTAGCTCTCATTCAAGGCTATGAAGGGAGGAACTTTACTAGTGGATGCATTTCACTATGCGCGAAAAAAGAGGATATAGTTGATGGATATTGCTCAGGAATTGGATGTTGCCAGACTTCAATCCCAACAGGTTTGAAGAGTTTTGTGAGTCTAACAAGGAGTTTGAATAACCATACAAATGTGTCTTCTTTTAACCCTTGTGGCTATGTGTTTCTTGGTGAGCCTGATAAGTTCATTTTCAAGAGCTCGGATTTGTCAAATTCGAGTTTCAGGAACAAGGTTATAAAGGAAGTCCCTGTGGTGATTGATTGGGTTATTGGCAATGGTAGTTGCACTGTGGCTAAGAAATCAGCAGATTATGCTTGTGGAGAAAATAGTGTTTGTGTAGATTCTAAGACAGGCCTCGGAGGCTATCGTTGCAACTGCAAACCGGGATACCAGGGGAACCCTTACATCAGTCCAGGTTGCTTAGGTAAGACTGAATTCATGATTTGAACTTTTTGTGTTCCGAGTTTGAAATTGTTGTAACTTGGTTAGAAATCTACTATTTGTGCTTATTTAGTAAGGTTTGAGCCAAGGTTATATGTGTTGGTTAGTGTTGCATTTGAGCTGAGGGTCTATCAGAATCAACCTCTTTACGTTCTGATGTTTGATTAATTGACAGATATAAATGAATGCGAGAACGAGAATCCTTGTGATGGGATATGCAATAACTTTCCTGGAGGCTACAGCTGCACTTGTCCACATGGTCAGATTGGTGATGGCAAAAAGGACGGCCACGGTTGTATCCCTAAGAACTCTAAGTCACCTATCCTTCAACTCTCACTCGGTACGTCTACTCTGTGTGTCCAGTCAAACACCTTCATATAAAATGAAAACGGTTAAAAGTATACTTAAGCTTCACTTTCATTGCAGGTTTGTGCTTTGGTTTTCTAGCTTTGGTCATCAGTGCAACTTGGATATACTTAGGCATCAAAAGAAGACAACTCATAAGACTCAGGGAAACGTTTTTTCAGAAAAATGGTGGATTGATGCTCACGCAGAAACTCCGATCAAATGAGGGTGGTATACAGTCTGCAGCTAAGATCTTTACAGCAGCAGAACTCGAGAAATCCACCAACAACTATGCTGAGGATCGTATCCTAGGCCGAGGTGGTTATGGTACCGTTTACAAAGGTGTCCTTCCGGACAAACGTGTAGTTGCAATTAAAAAGTCTAGAACAATGGACGTCAGCCAAATAGAATTGTTCATCAATGAAGTGATCATTCTTTCAGAAGTCAATCATCGAAACGTGGTGAAACTCTTGGGGTGTTGTTTGGAGTCTGAAGTGCCTCTACTAGTCTATGAATACATTTCCAAAGGTACACTCTATTACCATATTCATGATGGTGGAGATCAAACGCGTTGGTTTTCATGGGAAAATCGATTAAGAATAGCATCTGAAGCTGCTGGTGCACTCGCGTATCTTCATTCTGCAGCTTCTACACCTGTAATTCATCGAGATGTGAAGTCTACAAACATTCTACTAGATGAGAATTACACCGCAAAGATATCAGATTTCGGGGCTTCTAGATTAGTGTCATTGGATCAAACTCAAGTGACTACATTGGTTCAAGGAACTTTAGGTTACTTAGATCCTGAATACTTCCACACAAGTCAATTGACAGAAAAGAGTGATGTTTATAGTTTTGGTGTCGTTCTTGCAGAGCTCTTAACAGGGCGAATGCCACTAGATACTACAGCATCCGAACAAGAGAGAAATCTAGCTGCATTTTTCGTTAGGTCTATTAAGGAAAACCGATTGTTTCAAGTACTTGAGACACGTGTGCTACGAGAAGGAAGTTTTGAGCAATGTCAAGGTGTTGCTGAGCTCGCGAAGAGATGTTTAAGGTTAACGAGTGAAGAAAGGCCTACGATGAAAGAAGTGGCGATGGAGCTAGAAGGACTAAGGAAGTTCACAAAACATCCATGGTCTAAAACTCAACAATGTCAAGATGAGGAGAGTCTTGGACTAATAACAGAACAAGCGTTGGACCTTTACGCGATCAATATGAACACGAACTTCATGTATAACAGAGAATTCTCCGGACAACAGAGCTTGGATAGTCGGATGATGTTGCAAATTCATAGTCCCCGGTGATCGATTACTTGTGTATAGCCTGCATTTTTGTGTTCTAACTTGTATGTTGCAGAATGTAGTGTTTCCTTTTAACTAAATGTGTCAAAATCCATTCATGAAAATATGATCCGTCAAATCCGTCCAAGTTTGGATTGGTCATTGGTGCGTTTATTTACTAGCTCAACTCATTTCAACGCATTAAAAAACTGTGTTGATATGTTGCAGAGTATAGTTTCCCTTTGTATTTTGTTGTTTGCATTTTAACCAATATAAATTAGTGTATAATGACACATTTCTTGAATTTTGAACATTTAGCATAGTTGAAATTTATGGAAGAGGCTCCTCTCCAGTACACTAATCTCTCCCGTTGGTCCAGTGCATATTTAATTTAATGACATCTGTCAATTTTAAAATCTAATGGTCCATATTTATTTAAATAAAGCAGTCTTTAAATCATGGTCAAATATCATTAATCATGGTTATTACTATTTCTCTTTCTCTCTCCTCTCTCATCTCTTCCTTTCTCACTTAATTCTGCAACAAACATTTTCTCAATCAGCAAAGAATTTGCTTTGTTAACAACAAATCATTTTTTCTTTCCATTATTTTCACATCGTGATAAAAGAAGACAAAATTCAAAGGATGAACTTGGGTTATAAAATTTAAAAAATTCAACCCATGAGACTACTTCTTTGAAGCTTGGTTCAGTCACAATGGTGACCCACAAAACTCTGTCGTCTTCTTTGTAACATCAATTTTTTTAATTTGGAGTTTTTGCAAAAGCCAACTAAAGGATCTTGAAAGGGCACGGAAAATGGGTAGGAAAATATTTTTTCACATACTTTTTTTTTTGGTGAAATTCTCCATTTATTTTTTGGGTCTTCTTTTCTTGTGGTATTTATAATTGTAATCTTTAATTGGGGCTAATCACTCCATTTCAGTCTTTCTCTTTTGAGACTCTCCCTAGTTGTTCATATGTATGTAAAAACATTAAAATATTAATGTAATTTTAATTTTCAATTGTTTGATTGCTCTATTTGTCGGAGAGTTTTGGAGGGGGGAGAAGTGTTTCTTTGTTGATTGAGAAAGGAATGAGAGGAGAGAGAATTACTAATAACCATGGTTAATGATATTTGGTCAAGAAAATTAATCTGGTCCATTAAATTAAATAGACACATGTCAACTATATGAAATAGCACTGGGGGAAACTGGAGAGATCATCACTGAAGAGGAGCCTCTTCCGAAATTTATGTATAAATTTTACTTTTGACATTATCAAACACATTTGGAGAGAAGCAAATTAATACGCAAATTTTCTAGCAAGCGAAGAACATCGGGAGTATGATTTTTTTTTTCTTCTAATAGATTTAAGTGGTAGCGCTTTTAAAAGACTTTTTAAAGCTTTTTCCTACTTAGTAAAAACTATAATCCACATTTGATATATGTCTCCATCAAATTTATAGCTATAAAAGTTATACTATTAAAACTAAATAAGAAAATTAAATTATACTATTTTTACTGATAATTTTTATGGATATAATATTAAAATTTTTATCATTCATAACAACCGACAAAAAAGTTTTTGATGTTATCTACAAACCACAATTCATCCATATGGACATCAAGAAGCCACCCCACCAATTTCCAAATAGCTATTTTATGATAATGATGTTTGATTAAATAAAAAATAAAATTTGAAACATTAAATAAAAAATCAATTCAAGAATTTTGTTTAGGTCATTAATATATCATCCACATACCCCATCCCCACTCCCTTCAAATAATAGAAGAAGGAATAATATTTTTAATCATTCGATATTTGATATTCATATTGAGTCCAACTAAAATTGAATTTGCGCCGAAAAGTCTTATATTGATAAGTAAAACAATCTCTAATAAAAATAATATTGTATTCAGAAAAATTCAAATACAAGACATTTGATTAAAAATAAAAAATATTTATCACTTTATCATAATCCCTCGTTGCTAGATGAAGCAATGGTTCAATCTTCCATTATTTCATAGCCAACCCCCCTTCTGCCCCACCCTCCCTTAAATAATAGAAGAAGGAATGATTATTTTTTATCATCGGATGTTCGATATTCATATTGAGTCCAATGAAATTTGAATTCGCACCAAAAAGTCTCATATTAAGGGTAAAATATTTTTTAACCAAGTCAATTCTGTATTCATGAAATTTGAATCCAAAACATCTGATTAAAAATGATAAAGTATTTACCACTTCATAATAATCCATCGATGCTAAAGTAATGATTCAATCTTTTATCATTTGATAGTCCACTCCCTTTCCTCTCCCCCATACACACCCTTCTCAAACCCACCACTAAAACCCCCCCAAAATTTTTTCTTTCATTAGTACCCACTCATCAAGATTCAACACAAATGCCTTCATCAAAATTTGAACCAAACGATGACATACTTGATTTTGTAATCAAGAAAGCAAATGGACTAAAAGGCCTAGTAGACACAAGCCTTGAAAATATCCCAAATCAATGTATTCAGCCAAAAGAGCAAAGACTAGAAAAATCTCAAATTAACAATCAAGAATCAATCCCAACAATTGATTTATCAAATTTTGATGATTTAAGTGTTGAAAAATCAATTCAAGAAGCCGCAAGCAAGTGGGGTTTCTTCCAAATCATCAATCATGGCATCCCAATTGAAGTTCTTGATGATTTAAAGGAAGCAGGACACAAATTCTTTGAATTGCCAGCTGAAGAAAAAGTTAAGTATAATAAAGAGAGCTATAATGCTGGTGATTCTGTGTTGATGTTTTGGAGTGCTATTGGTGATAAAGATGAAAAAGTTTTGGAGTGGAGGGATGGTATAAGACATGGTTGTAATCCACAAAATGATAGCAATCTTTGGCCTCCTCAAACAAGGTAACTTTTTGGGGTTTTCTGCTCCATGTAATTTATAGGTCACGAGTTTTCAAGTATTACTTTTGCGAGTTTCATATCTTTTACTATAAGTTGTTTGTGTTTCTGACTAGATCAAGTGTTTGAATATAATGCGTCACAACTTAATTTGCCCATAGAATTTTGTCCAAATGGCAAAGTAATTTTGAGGTGTGTTTCGATAATTAGTTGATGATAGTCCATATAGGAAAGGAAATTCGTGAAAACGTGATACTTCATATGTGTTTTTTATCATTATCTCAAGACTTTTTTTTATAAAGGTGTATATATATCTTTTTTACGATTACATATCCACTATAATCTCACAAGTAGAGTATGGAGAAGGTAGGATATACGTCGACTTTACCTCTATCTTTGCTACATAAAGAGGTTGTTTTTATAGACTCTTGAAACATTCTTAGTGAAATTTATGACTTTGACATTGAATCTTGAACATTATTAGCAAAATTCTTAACCTTGCCATTAAATTTTGAATGCTCTTAGTGAAATTTCTGACTTATATACTGATTTACAGGAACCAAGTCTTGGAGTATCAAAAGTGGGCTACACCACTTGTTAAAAAATTGCTTGAGGTGCTAGTGAAGGGACTCAATGTCAATGAAATTGATGAATCTTTAGAACCTCTCTTGATGGGAACTATGGCTATCAACATAAACTACTATCCACCATGCCCAAATCCAAGTATCACCATTGGTTTTCGTAGACATTGCGACATGTCCTGCATAACTCTGCTCCTCCAGGACGACACGGGAGGCCTATATGTCCAAGGGACTAAAGGTGATAACTGGATTCACGTAAATCCTATCAAAGGTGCCTTGGCGGTTAACATAGGTAACTCGTTGCAGATCATGAGCAACAATCGATACAAGAGTATCGAGCATTGTGTAGCAGTTGATCCTAGCAAGGCTCGAATATCTGTACCGCTATTTGTGAATCCTAGCCCTGACAGTGTCATTGGTCCATACCCACAAATGCTGAAAGATGGAGAAAAACCAGTGTACAGACATGTTTTGTTCTCTGATTATTGGGATCATTACTTCAGTAAGAGGCCTTCTGGTAAAGCATCACTAGATTTTGCTAAAATTTGATGTTTTAATTTATAAATTTCTTTGTTATGTAATGACATAAATACGTAACCAGTGAGTTGGTGTGGTTGTATTGTTATCTTATTTTGTTCTAATGATTTCATAATCTTATTTTGCCCTTTATCCTACTTTTTGTTTATAATAACCTTACCCATATTTTTTTTTGTAATAATGTCAGTGGCGGATCCACATGTCGAACCCACTTGGTTGGAAAATTTATTATTTATATAAGGAGAATTAATGTAAAATTAGTATAATTGTATATTTGAACCCACAATGAACAAAGTGTGGCATGTTACTGCTTTTGGTTCAATATCACTGTGTATTCATATTCAGTAGCCAAATTGGCCTATAAAAAAAGAATTGACCAATCATATTCAATATGCTAGTCATTAAAAAATTTATCACCTATATATTTTATTTTATTTTTAATTTTTTATGTTGTATATTTTGTTTTCCTACTCAAACTTGATAAAAATCTTAAATCTATTTTACTTCTAAAAACAATTAATCATTTAAAATTGAATTTTAGTAGTCCCCTTCATAGTTTTTTGCTATAATTTGTTATTTTGATGAGATTATATATAGTTTCTTAGTTAACTCTAATTTTATTTTATTTTTTAAATGTAAATAACTTTTTTTAAGAAAAAATTTCCTCAACTTTGTTAAATAAAAAAGTGCCGAGTATATCTTATTTTGATATTATATTATTAACAAAAAAGAACAAATAAAAGCGCAACGAGCAAATCATTTGTTATGTTTGACACTGCTTACACTATTGACGATCACTCTATGATTGAACTCACTTATATAAAATCTTGGGTCCGTCACTAAATAATGTAAGTTTATTCTTTGAATTCTTGGTGTGTAACACTATGATAATTTTAAATTTGAACTCTATAATTTAAAAAATGTACTTTCTTTAAAGCGGATATCAAATATAGAATAAGAAAAAATATGTACTGTGATAGGTAGTAATTATATCCGCCATCAATTAGAGATTTCGAATTTAGAAATAAATTTAAATTCAGTTTTGACGCGGATACTGAATACAAAATGAGGGGGAGGGGGGAACACCTACTTAAATGATGCTTATCATTTTCTAAGATCGTGACCGGCAGTAACTATCTCTATCATCAACTATAGATTTCGAGTTTGGAATGAATTTAATTACTTTCACTCCTAAGACTGGTATCAAATATAGGGTGACGAAAACCCCCCAATCATCAAAGATTGTGATAGGTAGTCTCTCAATGACGAAAACTACTATCAAATGTCGAGTTTTGATTATCAAATACTACGTAAATTCTACAAAAAATTCACCCTAACAACAAAAACTTATTCATGAAAATATGATCCATCAAATCCATCCAAGTTTAGCCTGATCATTGATCCATTTATTTACTAGCTCAACTCGTTAAAAAAGAGTGTTGATATGTTGTAAAATGTAGTTTCCAACTTTTAACCATTATAAATTAGTTATAATTTCACATTTTTTGAATTTTGAGCATTTGGTGAAATTTAATTATTTCACATTTGACACTATCTAATACGTTTGGAGAGAGGCAAATTAATGGACTGATTTTCTAGCAAACGAAGAACACAAGCATGAAGAAGATTTAGTAATGTATAGGGAAGTGCACTAAAGCATATGAAATTTTTCGTCTAACAGATTTAAGTGGTACTGCTTTTATAAGACTTTCAAAAACTTTTTCCAACTTATTCCAAAAAAATAATAACACATATTTGGTATATGTCCCAAACAAATCTTCTCAATTGTCATAATAATTTATAGCTATAAAATCATAATATTAAAAGAAAAATAAAGTATTAAATTATAGTAGTACTATTTTTACTCATATTTTTTTTTATGAATTATTTAGAGTAAACAAATTTCAAAAAGATGTGGATGTTTTTCAAACCAACCATAATTCATGCATGTGATACCAAAAAGTCACCTCATCAATTTTCAAATAGCTATTTCTAGTAGATATATTTTATGATAATGGTGTTTTATTTAAATTGAGTCCAAATAAATTTGAATTCACATCGAAAAGTCTCATATTGAAAGGTAAAACACTCTAATAGAGACAACTCTACATTCAGAAAAATTTGAATCCAAAATATTTGTTTAAAAATGAAAAAATATTTAGCACTCCATCATAACCCCTTTCATTAGTACACACTCATCAAGATTCAACACAAATGCCTTTATCAAAATTTGAACCAAACGATGACATACTTGATTTTGTAATCAAGAAAGCAAATGGACTAAAAGGCCTAGTAGACACAAACCTTGAAATTATCCCAAATCAATGCATTCAACCAAAAGAACAAAGACTAGAAAAAACTCAGATTGACAATCAAGAGTCAATCCCAACAATTGATTTACCAAATTTTGATGACTTATATGTTGAAAAATCAATTCAAGAAGCAACAAGCAAATGAGGTTTCTTCCAAATCATCAATCATGAGATCCCAATTGAAGTTCTTGAAGATTTGAAGGATGCAGCACACAACTTCTTTGAATTACCAGCTGAAGAAAAAGTTAAGTATCATAAAGAAAAAGTTAGTGCTGGTGAATCTATGTTGCTATTTTGGAGTGCTATTGGTGAGAAAGATGAAAAAGTTTTAGATTGGAGGGATACTATAAGACATGGTTGTAATCCACAAAACGATAACAATATTTGGCTGCCTCAAACAAGGTAACGTTTTGGGGTTTTCTACTCTGTGTAATCTATAGGTCACGGATTTTCAAGTAGTATTACTTTTTGCAAGGTGTTTGTGTTTATGAACTATCACCAATTATTTATCAAAACATATTTAAAAACTCACTAGGTCAAGTGTTTGAATACAATATTCAGAAGATGTGTCACAACTTAATTTGCCCATAAAATTTCTTCAAAATAGCAAAGTAATTTTGAGGTCTATTTTGATAATTAGTTGATGGTAGACCATATAGAAAACTCGTAAAAATGTGATACTTCAAATGTGTTTTTATCATTATCTCAAGATTTTATAATGGTGTATATAACTTAAATCAAAATTATATTGCATATGTAGGAGAAAAGTTATTTTTTATACGATTACATATCTAGTATAATCTCACAAGTAGAGTATGGAGAGGATAGCATATACGCAGATTTTACCTCTGTCTTTGCGGTATAAGGAGGTTGTTTTTTTATAGACTCTTGAAACATTGTTAGTGAAATTTCTAACTTTGACATTGAATCTTAAACGTTATTAGCAAAAAATTTGACCTTCCCATTAAACTTTGAATGCTCTTAGCAAAATTCCTGACTTTGTTATTGATTTATAGGAACCAAGTCTTGGAGTATCAAAAGTGGGCTAAACCACTTGCTAAAAAATTGCTTGAGGTACTATTGAAGGGTCTAAATGTCAATGAAATTGATGAATCTTTAGAACCTCTCTTGATGGGAACTATGGCTATCAACATAAACTACTATCCACCATGCCCAAATCCAAGTATCGCCATCGGTTTTCACAAATACTGCGACATGACCTGCATAACTCTGCTCATACAGAACGACACGGGTGGCCTATATGTCCGAGGGACTAAAGGCAATAACTGGGATCCATGTAAATCCTATCAAAGGTGCCTTAGCGGTTAACATAGATGACTCATTGCAGATCATGAGCAATAATCGATACAAGAGTATCGAACATTGTGCAGCAGTTGATTCGAGCAGGGCTTGAATATCCATACCGTTATTCGTGAATCCTAGTTTTGATAGTTTCATTGGTTCATTCCCACAAATGCTAAAAGATGGAGAAAACCAGTGTACAAACATATTTTGTTCTCTGATTATTGGGATCATTGCTTCATTAAGAGGCCATCTAGTAAAGCATCACTAGATTTTGCTAAAATTTGATGCTTTATTTTTCAAGTTTCTTGTATGTTAATGTTTTTGTATTATAATATGTTATTGTCATGACGAAAACTGTTATTTTATGTAACTTGCAATTTGGTGTGATCGTGTCCGTTAATTTATTTATTTTTATTTATCTTGCCATTTCTTATGATTTAATAATCCTATTTTACACTTTTTTAAAAACGTGGTGAAACTCTTAGGGTGTTGTTTGGAGTCTGAAGTGCCTCTTATAATCATGAATTCATTTCCAAAGGTACCCTCTATACCATATTCATGACGTGGAGATCAAACACGTTGGTTTTCATGGTAAAACTTAGCATTTTAGGCTAAGTTTTATTTTCAAATTATTCAAAAGCCAATCATCGAAACGTGGTGAAACTCTTAGGGTGTTGTTTGGAGTCTGAAGTGCCTCTTCTAGTCTATGAATACATTTCCAAAGGAACACTCTATTACCATATTCATGACGGTGGAGATCAAACGCGTTGGTTTTCATGGGCGTATCCAGGAGGGGGTCACCGGGTTCACGTGAACCCATTCTCCCCTCCTAAAATCATATATAGTAATGTTATATTTTTAAAAAATATTTAAATATAGATATGTGAACCCACATTTGAAGTATTATACCGTGCGATTATGTTGGGTGTATCTCTAAGTGAAGTTAGAAATTTGAATCTTTTAGTTATCTTGTTTTATTTTTCTTTTTAAAATTGGGTAATGTCTCTCTAAGTGGTTTGGATAGGTAAAAATAACTTTGGATCTATAATTTTAAAATTTTAATTATTTTTAGTGATAAGAACCTAAATGTTAAATCGATCAAATTTATATCTTAGATCCACTTTTTTGTAATAATGCACCCATCATCTCAAAATCCTGAATACGCTTCTGTTCATGGGAAAATGGATTAAGAATAGCATCTGAAGCTGCTGGTGCACTCGCGTATCTTCATTCTGCAGCTTCTACACCTGTAATTCATCGAGATGTGAAGTCTACAAACATTCTACTAGATGAGAATTACACCGCAAAGATATCAGATTTCGGGGCTTCTAGATTAGTGTCATTGGATCAAACTCAAGTGACTACATTGGTTCAAGGAACTTTAGGTTACTTAGATCCTGAATACTTCCACACAAGTCAATTGACAGAAAAGAGTGACGTTTATAGTTTTGGTGTCGTTCTTGCAGAACTCTTAACAGCGCGAATGCCACTAGATACTACAGCATCCGAACAAGAGAGAAATCTAGCTGCATTTTTCGTTAGGTCTATTAAGGAAAACCGATTGTTTCAAGTACTAGACACACGTGTGCTACGAGAAGGAAGTTTTGAGCAATGTCAAGGTGTTGCTGAGCTCGCGAAGAGATGTCTAAGGTTAACGAGTGAAGAAAGGCCTACGATGAAAGAAGTAGCCATGGAGCTAGAAGGACTAAGGAAGTTCACAAAACATCCATGGTCTAAAACTCAACAATGTCAAGATGAGGAGAGTCTTGGACTAATAACAGAACAAACATTGGACCTTTACGCGATTAATATGAACACGAACTTCATGTCTAACGGAGAATTCTCAGGACAACAGAGCTTGGATAGTCGGATGATGTTACAAATTCATAGTCCCCGGTGATCAATTACTTGTGTATGGCCTGCATTTGTGTCCTAACTTGTATGTTACATTCATGAAAATATGATTCGTCAAATCCGTCCAAGTTTGGCCTAGTCATTGGTTCTAGTAATACGATTCGTCTATTACTAGCTCAACTCATTAAAAGACTAGGATGATATGTTGCAGAATGTAGTCCCCTTATTATTTTGTTGTTTACAATTTAACTTGTATAAATTAGTGTATAATTCCACATTTCTTGAATTTTGAGCATTTGGCATAGTTGATTTTTTTTTGTATAATTTAACTTTTGACATTAGCAAACACATTTATTTAGAGAGAGGCAAATACGTGCATTTTCTACCAAATGAAGGACACTAAACATTTGAATTTTTTAAGTGGTAGTGCTTTTAAAAGACTTTTTAAAGCTTTTTCCTACTTAGTAAAAAATATAATCCACATTTAATATATGTCTCCATCAAATTTATAGCTATAAAAGTTATACTATGAAAAGTAAATAAGAAAATTAAATTATATCTATTTTTACTGAAAATTTTTATGGATATAATATACAAAATTCATCATTCATAACAACCGACAAAAAAGTTATGGATGTTATCTACAAACCACAATTCATCCATGGACATCAAGAAGCCACCTCACCAATTTCCAAATAGCTATTTTTTGATAATGATGTTTGATTAAATAAAAAATAAAAATTCAAAATACTAAATAAAAAATCAATTCAAGAATTTTGTTTAGGTCATTAATATATCATCCACATACCCATCCCTACTACCTTCAAATAATAGATTAATCATTCGATATTTGATATTCATATTGAGTCTAACTAAAATTGAATTTGCACCGAAAAGTCTTATATTGAAATGTAAAACAATCTCTAATAAGAACAATATTGTATTTGGAAAAATTCGAATACAAGACATTTGATTAAAAATGAAAAATATTTACCACTTCACTATACTCTCTCGTTGCTAGATGAAAGTGTGATTCAATCTTCCATCATTTCATAGCCAGCCCCCTTTTGCCCCACCCTCCCTTGAAATAATAGAAGAAGGAATAATATTTTTTTTTTATCATCGGAGGTTTGATATTCATATTGAGTCCAATGAAATTTGAATTCGCACCAAAAAGTCTCATATTAAGAGGATGTTTTTTAAACAAGTCAATTCTATATTCAGGAAATTTGAATCTAAAACATCTGATTAAAGACGAAAAAGTATTTACCACTTTATAATAACCCATCGATGTTAAAATAATGATTCAATCTTTCATCATTTCATAGTCCACTCCCCTTCTTTCCTCTCCCCCCATACACACCCCTCTCAAACCCACAGCTAAAAAAAACCCCAAATTTCTTTCTTTCATTAGTACACACTCATCAAGATTCAACATAAATGCCTTCATCAAAATTTGAACCAAATGATGACACACTTAATTTTGTAATCAAGAAAGCAAATGGACTAAAAGGTCTAGTAGACACAGGCCTTGAAAATATCCCAAATCAATGTATTCAACCAAAAGACCAAAGACTAGAAAAATCTCAAATTGACAATCAAGAATCAATCCCAACAATTGATTTATCAAATTTTGATGATTTAAGTGTTGAATAATCAATTCAAGATGCCGCAAGCAAGTGGGGTTTCTTCCAAATCATCAATCATGGCATCCCAATTGAAGTTCTTGATGATTTAAAACTCAACAATGTCAAGATGAGGAGAGTCTTGGATTGATAACAGAACAAACATTGGACCTTTACGCGATCAATATGAACGCGAACATCATGTCTAACGGAGAATTCTCAATACAACAGAGCTTGGATAGTCGGATGATGTTACAAATTCATAGTCCCCGGTGATCGATTACTTGTGTAAAGCCTGCATTTGTGTGTCCTAACTTGTATGTTGCAGAATGTAGTTCATTATGATTCATCAAATCCGTCCAAGTTTGGCCTAGTCATTGGTTCGTCTATTCACTAGCTCAACTCATTAAAAGACTAGGCTGATATGTTGCAGAATGTAAATCCCCTTATTATTTTGTTGTTTACAATTTAACTTGTATAAATTAGTGTATAATTCCACTTTTTTTGAATTTTGAGCATTTGGCATAGTTCAATTTTTTTCCGTATAATTTAACTTTTGACATTATCAAACACATTTATTTAGAGAGGCAAATCAATGCGCGAATTTTCTAGCAAATGAAGAACACTAAACATTTGGATATTTTTCTTCTAATGATTTAAGTGGTAGTGCTTTTAAAAGACTTTTTAAAGCTTTTTCCTACTTAGTAAAAAATATAATCCACATTTGATATATGTCTCCATCAAATTTATAGCTATAAAAGTTATACTATGAAAAGTAAATAAGAAAATTAAATTATACTCCCTCCATTTCACAAAGAGTGACCTAGTTTGACTTGGCACGGAGTTTAAGAAAATAAAGAAGACTTTTAAATCTTGTGACCCTAAATTAAAGTTATGTCAAATATACAAAATTGTCCTTTAATCTTGTGGTCTTAAACATGCCACGTGGAAAGTTGAAAGTAAAATGTTACCAAAAAATGAAAGGGCCCATTCTTTTTTAAACAGACTAAAAAGGAAAGGAGGTCATTCTTTTTTAAACGGAGGGAATATCTATTTTTACTGATAGTTTTTATGGATATAATATACAAAATTCATCATTCATAACAACCGACAAAAAAGTTTTGGATGTTATCTACAAACCACAATTCATCCATGGACATCAAGAAGCCACCTCACCAATTTTCAAATAGCTATTTTTTGATAATGATGTTTGATTAAATAAAAAATAAAATTCGAAATACTAAATAAAAAATCAATTCAAGAATTTTGTTTAGGTCATTAATATATCATCCACATACCCCACCTCAATCCCTTCAAATAATAGATTAATCATTCGATATTTGATATTCATACTAAGTCCAACTAAAATTGAATTTGCACCGAAAAGTCTTATATTGAAATGTAAAACAATCTCTAATAAGAACAATATTGTATTCGGAAAAATTCGAATACAAAACATTTGATTAAAAATGAAAAAATATTTACCACTTCACTATAATCCCTCGTTGGTAGAAGAAAGTATGATTCAATCTTCCATCATTTCATAGCCAACCCCCCATCCCCTCCTTCCCTCGCCCCCCATATACACCCCTCTCAAATCCACCATTAAAAAAATCTCAATTTTCCTTCTTCCATTTGTACACACTCGTCAAGATTCAATACAAATGTCTTCTTCAAAATTTGAACCAAATGATGACATACTTGATTTTGTAATCAAGAAAGCAAATGGACTAAAAGGCCTAGTAGACACAAACCTTGAAATTATCCCAAATCAATGCATTCAACCAAAAGAACAAAGACTAGACAAGTCCCAAATTGATAATCAAGAATCAATCCCAACAATTGATTTATCAAATTTTGATGATTTAAATGTTGAAAAATCAATTCAAGAAGCAGCAAGCAAGTGGGGTTTCTTCCAAATCATCAATCATGGGATCCCAATTGAAGTTCTTGAAGATTTGAAGGATGCGGCACACAAATTCTTTGAATTGCCAGCCGAAGAAAAAGTTAAGTATCATAAAGAAAAAGTTAGTCTTGGTGAATCCGTGTTAATGTTTTATGGTGCTATTGGTGAGAAAGATGAGAAAGTTTTGGAGTGGAGGGATAGTATAAGACATGGTTGTAATCCACAAAATGATAGCAATCTTTGGCCTCCTCAAACAAGGTAACTTTTTGGGGTTTTCTACTCTGTGTAATCAATAGGTCACGGGTTTTCAAGTAGTATTACTTTTTGGGAGGTGCTTGCGTTTCTGAACTATCACAAACTATTTATCAAAACATATTTAAAAACTAACTAGATTAAGTGGTTGAATACAAAATTATCTCAAGATTTTATAATGGTGTTTATAACTTAAATCAAAAGTATATCGTATATGTAGGAGAAAAGTTATCTTTTATACGATTACATATTTAGTATAATTTCACAAGTAGTGCATGGAGAGGGTAGGATATACGCAGATTTTACCTCTGTCTTAGCAGCATAAGGAGGTTGTTATTTTATAAACTCTCGAAACATTCTTAGTGAAATTCTTAACTTTGACATTGAATCTTGAACATTATTAGAGAAAAATTTGACCTTCCCATTAAACTCTGAATGCTCTTAATAAAATTCCTGAGTTTGTTATTGATTTATAGGAACCAAGTTTTGGAGTATCAAAAATGGGCAAAACCACTTGCTAAAAAATTGCTTGAAGTGCTATTGAAGGGTCTCAATGTCAATGAAATTGACGAATCTTTAGAACCTCTCTTGATGGGAACTATGGCTATAAACATCAACTACTATCCACCGTGCCCAAATCCAAATATCGCCATTGGTTTTGGTAGACACTGCGACATGGGCTGCATAACTTTGCTCCTCCAGGACGACACGGGAGGCCTATATGTCCGAGGGACTAAAGGCAACTGGATTCACGTAAATCCTATCAAAGGTGCCTTAGCGGTTAATATAGGTGACTCATTGCAGATCATGAGCAATGATCGATACAAGAGTATCGAGCATTGTGTAGCAGTTGATTCGAGCAGGGCTCGAATATCCATACCGGTATTCGTGAATCCTAGTTTTGATAGTGTCATTGGTTCATTCCCACAAATGCTAAAAGATGGAGAACAATCAGTGTACAAACATACTTTATTCTCTGATTATTGGGATCATTGCTTCATTAAGAGGCCTTCTGGTAAAGCATCACTAGATTTTGCTAAAATTTGATGCTTTAATTTTAAAATTTCTTGTATGTTAATGTTTTTGTATTATAAATATGTTATTGTAATGACGAAAACTCTTATTTTATGTAACTTGCAATTTGGTGTGATCCTGTCTGTTATTTATTTATTTTTTTCTTTATCTTGCCCTTTCTTATGTTTTAATAATCCTATTTTGCACATTTAACAAAACGTGGTGAAACTCTTAGGGTATTGTTTGAAGTCTGAAGTGCCTCTACTAGTCATGAATGCATTTCCAAAGGTACCCTCTATACCATATTCATGACGTGGAGATCAAACACGTGGGTTTTCATGGGAAAACTTGGCATTTTAGGCTAAGTTTTATTTTCAATCTATTCAAAAGAAAATAAAATTTACAAAAAAAATACATGTTTCTAGTTTTATAAATAAGCTAGTGTTTCTTAAGTATATTTTTAGATTAGCTATTTAATTTTTCTTATATTAATTCAAAATAGTTAGCTAATATTTTTATTATTAGTATAATTTTATATGGAAGACAACAACACAAGGAGACACAAACAAAAAGAAGAAAACAAAGACACCCACAAACAAGAAGACTCTCCAATAATCTTGAAATCACGGGTGTTACAATAGTACTATTTTTATGGCTTAAGTCATCTGTGGACTCTTAAAGTGGTTCGCACAATTCATTTAGAAACCTCAATTAGACATTATACCTATTGAACACCTTTACCATTCAAACACATGTACCTATTAAATACTTTTTGGTGACATGGCATCATGAGTGTATTACAAATCTAAGGAAGCGCGTGAAGCCAGAAACTTATTTTGGCAGACCAATAAAAAATGGAGATATCAACATTAGAAAAATTATAACTTAAACATATAAAAAAAATTAAAAAATCCCTAGCATCATCTTCCCCAATTTGTCTTCCCTACTCAATCCAATATTTTCATCAGGCAAATTCCTTGGCCACCATCCCTCGACACACCTCTTTCCCATCTAATCCTTCATTCTTTCTTTCTTTCTAGCATCATGCCGCCATCATTGATATAGTCGCCGTTGATTTCTTCATCGGAAAAGCATCAATTAAATCCTAATAATTAGTCAGAACACAAAAATCAAAAGAATTTACTGATAAAGATTTTCATTTGAGTTATAGAAGAGAATTTCATCAAAAATAAAAATTAAATTGAGTCAAAAATAATTCCGGCGAAACTCCATTTTTTCCGACAAGACTAATATGAATCTGAAATTATTTTCTTTGAAATCGCTAAAGGAGAGGAGGTAGGTGTGTGGTAATCGGCGTGAGAACAATTATCGGGGAATGGGTGATTTCAGTCGGAAGCGGCTGTGTGTACTAGCAAAGAAGAAACTGGGAAAGGATGAACGTCGGGATGGGTGGGTGCCTGGGTTTTTGGCAAAGAAGAAAATGGGGAGAAAGGTTTTTCCAATTTTTTTTTGGGGGAGGAAAATAAATTTAAATTTTATTTTATTTTAAATGTTTTTTTTAATTGTTATTATGGGCCCAAGGCCACATGTCTTTTTCTGATTAGTTATTATGCCATGTCATCGCGAGTGGATGACACACAATTTGTATTTTTAGTTGATTATCAAAAAATGTTCAATAGGTATTTTTATTTACTAATAAAGGTGTTCAATTGGAACAAACGTAAGATAAGGTGTCCAAGTGAAATATGCGGACAACTTTAAATGACTACAGATGACTTAAGCCTATTTTTATTGATAATTTTTATAGATATACTAGATATCGGAGTCCGTGCTATATTACTTCATTTGTTTCAATTTATGCGGCATGAATGAAATTAACATAATTAATTAAATATTTTAAGTTATTAATTATTATAATTTTTATTACCTTTAATGTAATTTTTTCACTTCCACTGTTTTAACTTAGGTACACAAACAAAATTTTGTATTAGTAAAAAATTTCATCATTCATGACAATTGACAACTGACAACAAAGATGTGGATGTTATTCAAACAAATCACAATTCATCGATATGGACACCAAGAAGCCATCTAACCAAGCTACTTTTTATGATGATGATGATGTTTGATTATACATTAAAAAAAAAAAAAATATATATATATATATATATATATATTAAATAAAAAATCAATTCAAGAATTTTGTTTGGATCGTTAATATCTCATCTATATACCCCATCCTCTGTAATGACCCGAAAAGTCATTTTTAGAATTTTTTTTTAAAATTATCGTTTTACCCATCTCGATAGTTGCCCCGAGTTACTTTTGATCAGTTTGCGAAGTTGGTTGGGAATTTGAACTATTTGTTTAACTACAGTTATTTAATTGACGAATATTTATTAAATAATTAATTTTATTAGTTGGTGGTTAATGGATCAAGTCCATATATAATATAATTTAAGTTAATGACCCATTTATTAAAATAAGCTGATAGGATTTGTCACTTTTAATACCTAATTATTTTATTTAAGAAACAGAAAGAAAAGAAAGAAAACAAGAAATTACCGATGCATAGCTCTGCGGCGGCTAGCATAGGAATTGCACAATTCTCGTCCAGGTAAGAGTTCAATACGTCAATATGTGAATGTGTGAATATGCATAGACTATTATATAATAAAAAATCTATTACTATTGATGTGTGAGGAAAGAGAAAACCATAACTAAATTGGCTAAGTGAAAATACTTACTGCCGTCGGTGGTATTGGGGACAAGACATTAATGGCAATCATTGGCTAATGATTGCCAATGTTTAGAGATTTTAATTATTTATTTTATATTATTTATGTATTATGTACATGTATATATGGAATAGATTTGGGTTAGGTCTCGTATGCTACAGTAAATTACTAGGCATATTTTTAGTTTCGGTTATAAAAGTTTCTTATGGTTATTGCCTTAAAATTCAAGGTTTTGACGTATTAAGATAAGAAATTAAATAGTAGGTGTCTTGTATTCTATGAATGTCAATTGACTTTTATATTTTGAGGATTTGAGACTAACCCTAAGCTTAAAATTTGGGAAATATGAGAGTTGGTATATTCATTGGCATCAAGATTTACGAACTTGATTATAAATTTGGGTGAATTTTGGTTCAAGGCTAAACACATAGTAATGTGGGTGTTGTTAGTTTCAAAATCTTATTGTGGTAATTTGTTTGGATAGATTGTATTGATTTGGATCCCAACGAAAGGAAATGCTCAAGTCCCGGAGTGATTGTTCGACTATTTGAGGCAAGTGGATTTCTAAACCCTTGTTAAGTGTATGGAATTCGTGTATTTCCTTGTAATATGTGTTTGGGGGTAATGAAACTTGGTAATGGGTTGACTTGTCCACATTGATTAATTCTCATGATGAATAAGGGGTAATAAAAGGCAATGTGATTAATAGTTTGTAATGTGTTGAAAATGGTTTGAAAGGTTTGTTGAATCATTGTTGATGTTGTATCATGATTGTGTTGTTGTGAATTGTGCAATGTTATGAAAATGGTCATCTCCTCATTATTTGTGTGAACATGTCATTTGCATTGTTCTGAGACATGGTTCTGACAAGTGTTATGTGGATTGAGAAAGAATAAGAAATTAAAGAGGATGTACCATTTCGAGGGTCGTATCGCGCGCCGCGATGGATACTATATTTCGAGGGACGTGTTGCGCGCCGCGACGGATACTATATTTCGAGGGACGTATCGCGCACCGCGATAGTTACTATTATCGAGAGTCGTATCGCGCGCCGCAATGGATGCATGGACAGATATGTCCCCCATGGGTCCCAGACTGAGAGACAGCGAGTGTGTATCATTACGTCAGACATGCATCACTATACTTGACATTGCATTTCATTGCATTGCACTTCTTTATTATTGATGAACTTGATCTTGTGTGTTGCTGATCTTGTGAGTGCCTTTCTGTGGAACTTGTGACTGATGAATATTGAGCGTGTTGTTGAAGATATGCAATTGTTAGAATGTTGTTGTTGAGATGTGCTTGTAAATTGTGAACTGTTAGGTTGAGCTGGTTTATACAGATTGTAGTTGTGAAGGTTTGGTTATGGTGTAAGGAGTACTCGTATTCTATCTCCTTAGCTCGTGTTTAGAGGTTTACTTGCTGAGTACCGTGTGGTTTGGTACTCACCCCTTGCTTCTACAAATTTTTGTAGGTTACGAGCCTGGATTTTTGTGGTACTTGTTATTCTCTTCTTTTTCGAGGCTTCTGGGAGATTTGTGAGGTAGTTGTTTGTCTTCTCATCGATCCTTCTTACTCTTATTTATGATCTTGTTCTACTCTAGAAACAATGTCATATGGGACTTGTATTTTTCTTTTGATTCAATTGTAATACTTTAGAGGCTTGTACACGTGACAACCAGATTTTGGGGGTATATTTGAGTTTATTATAAAAATTTCCACATTTTATTGTAATGGTTGAGATTTAGGCTGACTTGTCTTGGTGGGTTAAGACGAGTGCCATCACGTCCATTTTTGGGTCGTGACATCCTCACTCCCTTGAAATAATAGAATAAAGAAATAATTTTAATTGTTCTAACGAATTTATAAAAAATTATACGGACACACATTAAAGCATGCGTTCAAATGTGTGACACAAGGGTAACACATTATTGACAAATGCCAATACTAGCCAATCCCCACCTCGGGATTCGCACCACAAACTTTAGTGTCGAAGTGGGTGGGGTGTGGGGTGGAGGGGTGTGGAGACGGAACGATTATAACGTTTTCAAAATGTCAAAGAATAGAAATATGATAAAACAAGATTTTTTTATAAAATCATTGAAGCCTCTAATTAAAGGAAAATAAACACTAGTCACTTTTTCATAATTTGATTTATCAAATACTAAGTAAATACTACAAAAAAAAATTAAATTATACTATTTTTAACTGATAATTTTTATGGATATAATAATATACAAATTTCGTCATTCATGCATATGGACATCAAGAAGCCACATCACCAGTTTCCAAATAACTATTTATGATGATGATGTTTGATTAAATATATAAAAAAGAAAAAATTGAAATATTCTACTATTATATAAGAGGGAGTTTATGATGGGACATTCTAATGTCCCATCATAAACTCCCTACATAATATATAATATAATGATATAATATAATAAATCATTTTTTCTACTATATAATATATATAATATATATTTATTTTTCTACTATAAGGGAGTTTATATAATACATAATAATATATAATAATATAATATAATAAATCATTTACAAATGACATAAAATATTTAATATTTAAAAGATATATAATAAAATAGGTTGACTCTCAAAATACTATCCGGGTCACATATATTGGGACAAAAAAATAACATATATCATTTTAAAATTACCAAAAAGTATTATAAATAATAATAATTAACAACTTAAAATATCTGAAAGACATTTTAAAAGGGTTAATTTTGTAATTTTATCCATATCACATAAATTAGGACAAAGTGACCAGCAATGTAGATTATTTGAAAGTTACATAAAAATATTA
>JAJOOF010015615.1:0-31365 GCA_029582545.1 Solanum lignicaule
ACTTTTGAATCTTGTGGTCCTAAATTAAAGTTATGTCAAATGTACAAAATTGCCCTTAATCTTGTGGTCTTAAACATGCCACGTGGAAAGCAAAAAGTAAAATGTTACGAAAAAAGGAAAGAGATTATTTTTTTGAAACTGACTAAAAAGGAAAGGAGGTCATTCTTTGTGAAACGGAGGGAGTAGTAATTTGTTAAAAAATAAAAAGCAAAAGCAAAAGTAAAAGTTAAAGTTGGTAAATAATTAGTCCAATAAAGATATCAGGAGCCATTACATCACCAATCTCGAGCTTATCTCGAGATTCTAACCTTTTTTGGCATCATTATGTCTTTTTTTTTTTTTAATCTAACTAAAAATATACTGTATATGTTTATTCCCTAATTTGATAACTTCCTATTTTTTATTTTTAAATTTTTTTTTTCTCTAAATCAAGGTAAGATAAACAAATTGAAACATGGATAGTAACTAATGGAACAAGTACCTTATATTTTAGATGTAGTCGATTCTCACCATGCCTCTTGTCGATATGCTCATATTAATGAAATTATTATTGTTATAGTAATAATTAAAAAAATAGTACCAAAAGTGTCGTTAATTTTTTTTTCTCACAATGATTTATATTACAATAGAAATCTATAATGAATTTGTGAAGACTTTGAATAATGTGATCGTGCATGGTATATATACTTCAAGTAGTGTAGTTGTACGATGTAGACTAATCACCAGACTGCTTAAAAATAGCTTTCATCAACGTATTACACCAGTATAAATGATTTTTAAAAAAAATTCTTTGATGCCTAGACTTCATATATCAACATTATTCTTCTCAAAAATTGAAAGGGAATATTGAGAAAAAGAACTTTAATTTAAAGATCTCCACTTTACTTCCAAAGTCAAACCCTTTAATTGTTCCCACCCCCAACAAAGGCCACAACTATAATGCTGATTTTCTAAAACTCGTAAATTAAACTAAGATAAACAAATCAAAATATGAATAGTAACTAATAGATCGAATATCTTATATTTTAGTTGTCGTTAATTTTCACTATGCCTCTTGTTGATATGCTCATATTAATGATGTTATATATTGTTGTTGTGATTAAAAAAAAAATAGTACAAAAATGTCCTTCAAAAGATTTTCTCACAACAACTTGTATTACAAAAGAAATCAATAATGAATTTACAAAAACTTTAAATAATGCGGTCATTTGTGATATGTACGAAATAAACTAATCACCAAACTGTTTTGAAATAGCTTTCATCAACACATTACACTAGTATAAAAAAATTTCTTCTCAAAATTCTTTGATAGCCTTCATATATTAGCATTATTCTTCTAAAAAATTGAAGTGGAATATTGAGAAAAAGAATTTTAAAGATCTCCACTTCACTTCCAAAGTCAAACCCTCCCCACCCACAACTATAAAGCTTATTTTGTTAATAGATATAGAAAAAATATTCTCTTATAGAGAGTGTTTTGAGTTTTGACCAAGTATATATTTTTTTCATAGCTTTTGTAAGTGTTGAAAGTATTTAAGCTAAAATACATCAAAAGTTATAAGATACACTTATATCTAATTTTTTAAATAATTTCACAACTCACAAACAATAAACTTGCGTTTGGAAATGTGATACGAAGTCAGGATTTCAAATTAGCATACGAATATGTGATTTAAGATCATAATTTTTAATTCCAAATTCTCAAAAAAAACATAATTTGAGGGTTCATGTTTCTTCTAAATATAAAATTTGATCCATAAGTGTATATTTTGTAAAAGAATGACCCATCATTTTAGATTTAGCAAAAACAAAAAAGACTTTTGCTTGGCCGAAAGAGATTGTCTGTACTATGTGAAAATATTATATTAATGATTACTAAATACTACTATTATTGACTGATGAATCTTTATAATCAATTATGTGTATTTAAAATTAGTTTGTTATCGCGAACATTTATTTGTAAAGGAACATGGATATATGCAATTTATCAAAGTGGTGGCTAAGGATATTTCGATATCTTGTTTATGGATTATGTACTATGGTTTGCTCATTTGCTAAGATTATATAAGAATTGAGGAAGTTTAACAATTTTCACAACTTGTGGGATTTTCATGTGTATAACAAAAATACAACTTAAAAAATTCAAATGACATGTCCAAACAAAACTTCAACCTCAAATCATGATTCCACAGCGTATGTCCAAATGGACCTTTAGTTTGATCAAACCTTTTGTAATTATATCCCAAATAACTTTGAAAGTAATCGAAAATAGTTATTCATCTAAAATATGTCATCTCCTTTAGTTATATACATCATCCTCAATGAAAATATGTCTAATGTTTTATGACGTATTAAGACTAATTCGTATAATTAAAGGAGATGACATATTTTAAGTGATTAACTTATCTACATTCACACATAAAAAAAATATTTTATCATTTGAACTAAAAGTATCTAATGGAAAACACTTTTATTATCATATATTTGAATATTCAATAGGAACACGTCATAGTTCAAGTTTCTAAATGAAATTTGCTCATAAATTTAAAAAGCTACTGACGTATTTAAGCAAAAAATTGAATGCCAAGCAAAATATATTCTCTTTGGATTACTGAAAATAATAAATCAATCAATTCTTTCCCCTGTATGAATTCATTGATTATTTTTTCACATTTGTATCCTAGGGAAATACTATCTTTTGATATTGAGAAAATATTATTTTTAGTATATATATGTCTGCACATAAATCCATGAATTGTTTCTCCTAAAATAACAATTTTTTTTTACAAAATTTCAGAGGGAATATTAGATTCCTTGTTTGTTTAATTAAAGCAATCCCAATAAGCATGTCCTACTTACCTCAACTCACCCTACTCTACCCCCATGACCCACAAAAAGAATTTTGCACAATAAAAATATATAATATTATTTATCATTTTAGTGCTTAACAGTTAGATTCTCAAATAACCTTTACATTTTTTTTTAATTTCTTGAAAAAAAATTCTAAACCAATGAATGATTAAAGGGACTTTTCTGTTTTTTCACTACCTTTATGATTTTTTCCTTTTTATATATTTGTTGTTTGCTTTACTGAGGTAAAGTGGCTGGCATGTTGTTTTTGCTCTCACTTTTTTACCACCAAAAACCTCTGTTTTTTTATTTGTTTTTTTGAAAGAGTCTGACATAAAGCTGTTTGAAACTTTGAGTGAGTGAGTGAGTGAGTGAGTGCAAGTTTTCTGTAAAATGAAGCAGCAAAGCATGAGTAATTGTACCACTTTCCAATGATTTGTGTTTTTTTATTTGTGAAAAAACCAAGTCCCAAATTCTTCTTCTATAAAAAAAGATCCCATTTTTACTCTTTGTTTAGCTGTTTTCTTGAAGTTTTAAGACAAATGGAAACAAGAAGTGTTTTTGGTTTTGTGGTGTTGTTGAGTTTCTTGGTTTACTCTAATGCTATGCTTACTCCTGGTGGTGTTAATTATGAAGGTTAGTTCTTGTTATTTTTAATAAAGATTGAAACTTTGAGACATTATTGGAATGAGATTGATCATATTAGAAAATATCAAGAATTTAAAAGTATGATTTACTCCTGTTGGTGTTAATTATGAAGGTTGTTTCTTGTGGTTTTTCTCATAAAGATTGAAACTTTATGACTTTTTTGTTGAAAAAAACATATGGGGTGTTTGAAAATTTTGAAAGGAATGAGATTTTGATCAAATTTTAGAAATACCGAGGATTTTGAAATATGCTTACCCGTTGGAGTTGATTATGAAGGTTAGTTCTTGTGGTTTTTCTCATGAAGATTGAAACTTTATGACTTTTTATTTGAAAAAATCATATGGGGTGTTTGAAATTTTTGAAAGGAATGAGATTTTGATCAAATTTTAGAAATATTAAGAATTTTGAAATATGTTTACCCCTGTTGGAGTTGATTATGAAGGCTAGTTCTCATAAAGATTGAAACTTTGATACTTTTTTGTGAAAAATTCATAAGAGGTTTCTGAATTTTTTTGAAAGGAATGAGATTTGAACAAATTTAAAATATTTCAAGAATTTCATCTATTTTAACTTTCTTGTTATGTTGATTTTGGACAGTGCAAGCTTTAATGGAGATCAAGAACTCATTACATGATCCACTTGGTGTTTTGAATTGGGATGAAAGTTCTGTTGATCCATGTAGCTGGAATATGATCACTTGTTCAAATGATAAATTTGTCACTGGCTTGTAAGTATACCCGATTGTCCGGTATCTGCATTGGAGCCCGACTAACAAAACCTTTTCTATTCCTAATACTTGAACCCGAGACCTCTAGTTAAGGATGTAAGTGCTTACAAGTTTTCTTGAATTGTGCAGGGCTTGTTCAAGCCAAAGTTTGTCTGGGAAAATATCACCATACATCCACAACTTGACTCACTTGGATCTACTGTGAGTACTTTATATGAAGAAAAAATAATGAAATTTCAAATGATTGATTATTTGAATCAAGAATATAGAAAATAGTAGTACTAATATTACTTTTTAACTTTTTATTTTTAAACAGGCTTCTGCAGAGCAATAATATAACAGGACCAATTCCAACTGAACTTGGAATGCTTCAGAAACTTAATACAATTGATCTTTCTGATAATCAACTCACTGGGAAAATCCCTTCATCTTTAGCTCAATTAAAAAGCCTTCAATACTTGTAAGCAAAGAAAATTTTAAAGATTTTGATATAAAAATGAGTTCTTGAATTATAAAAAGCTAATGATTATGGTTTTTTTTCCTTTTTCAATTGTGTTATAGGAGACTAAACAACAATAGTCTTAGTGGAGCTGTTCCTTTGGAATTGTCTAATATGACTCAACTTACTCTTCTGTAAGTTCCTTAGCTTCATTTAGTTTTGTTTATTTTCTCATACTTGAAGGGGAGCCTCAGAGCAACAGTAAGCTTGTCTCCTTGTTATCTATAGAGGTCACACGTTCGAGTCAGGGGTAGGCTGCCTATAGTATACCCTTTGGGGTGCGGCCTTTCCCCAGACCTTGCGTGAATGTGGAGTGCTTTGTGCACCTTTTTCCTAATTGCTTTCTGTTTTCATGAGTATATTTTGATGGGATTTTTGTTGTTTTTTTCTAGAGATTTGTCTTTTAATAATTTGAGTGGTCCTGTGCCAAGGCTTCTAGCTAAAACATTCAAGTAAGTTTCTTGAACAATTCTTTGAATTTCATTTTTTTTCCCTTTGCTAAAGATTAGAGAAAATAAATCATTTTTTCTCTCATTGATGCAGCCTTTTGGGAAATCCTATTATATGTGCAACTGGAAAAGAACCAGAATGCAATGGAACAACAACATCCATGCCTTTGCCCTTCACTTTGAACAACTCACAAAGTAAGAATCTTGAATCATCCTCCTAAGTTTTTTTTCGAGCCAACTTGTGTGCCCCTCGACTATTCCACAAATCTTGGTTGTCAAGTCTCCTGCTTTCAACGTCGTTATGATTAACTACAACTCTATTATAAGGATTCATCATGAAGTCTTGGATAGTTTCTGTGTTGTACTAGTCACAACTGAAAAGTCTCTTGTTATATCTCAGATGCTCAGCCTTTTGGAAGATCTAAAACTCACAAAATTGCCTTAGCCTTTGGGACAAGTCTTGGATGCATCTGCCTACTAATTATTGGGTTTGGAATATTTCTATGGTGGAGACAAAAGCACAACAAGCAAATTTTCTTTGACATCAATGGTGAGTATGATATGCAGCTAAAACCTATATTGCTCGAATCTCGAGATACTAGTAATGTCTTGCTTTAACCAAGAGGATCATGCTTGTTGATAATTTCAGAACAACATCATGAACAAGTGTGTTTGGGAAACTTGAGGAGGTTCCAATTTAGGGAACTTCAAGTTGCCACAAACAACTTCAGCAACAAGAAGATACTGGGAAAAGGCGGTTTTGGAAACGTGTACAAAGGTTGTCTTAGTGATGGCACAATTGTTGCTGTAAAAAGGCTCAAAGATGGAAATGCAATCGGAGGAGACAAACAATTCCAAACAGAAGTTGAAATGATCAGCTTGGCAGTGCATCGCAATCTCCTACGTTTGTATGGGTTCTCCATGACACCAACTGAAAGGCTTCTGGTTTACCCTTACATGTCTAATGGAAGTGTTGCTTCTCGTCTCAAAGGTAAAAAGAAACAACCTTAGAGAACTAAAGATTCTGCAAGTATTCTTAAATATGGTGGATGGTTGAGATCCCGTCATCCTTAACCATAGTAGGCTTACCTGTGTGAACCGGAATAGTCGAACTAGTGGACTTCAGATACCTGATGGTAGATTTCTCTATTTCTGTTGTTTCTTGCAGCCAAGCCACCATTGGACTGGACTACAAGAAAAAGAATTGCATTAGGAGCTGCAAGAGGTTTACTATATCTACATGAGCAGTGTGATCCAAAGATTATCCACAGGGATGTGAAGGCAGCAAACATATTGCTCGACGATGACTGTGAGGCTGTCGTGGGAGATTTTGGATTGGCAAAGCTATTGGATCATCGCGATTCACATGTCACAACTGCAGTTAGGGGAACTGTAGGACATATAGCTCCTGAGTATCTCTCTACAGGACAGTCCTCTGATAAAACAGATGTTTTCGGGTTTGGAATTCTCCTGCTAGAGTTGATATCTGGCCAGAGAGCTCTAGAATTTGGTAAAGCAGCAAATCAGAAAGGCATTATGCTTGATTGGGTAAGTATTACACATTCCAAGTTGTGACAAAACCCTCCGTTTCAATTTGTCTTACTTTTCGTTTGTCTGTTTAGAAAAAAAAATGCCTATGACCATTCTATATCTACTAAGTATGTTTTTTTATTTCAACATTCTATTTTACCTTCAAAGGGTATTTGATGACAAGATTCAAAAGTCGTATTAACATACTGAAACTTTGTGCTCGATCAAACTAAGACAAACAAAACGAAACGGAGAGATTATCTCGATTCTTGTTGGGGTTGACAATATCAATGTGCATATTTGTTGCAGGTAAAGAAGATTCACCTGGAGAAAAAGCTTGATTTGCTGGTGAGCAAGGACTTAAAGGACAAATATGATCGGATCGAGCTTGAGGAAATGGTACAAGTAGCTCTAATATGCACTCAGTATCACCCTAGTCATAGACCAAAAATATCAGAAGTGGTAAGAATGCTCGAAGGAGACGGACTTGCAGAGAAATGGGAAGCTTCTCAAAGAGCAGAATCTACGCGATGCAGAGCCAATGAGTTCTCCTCTTCAGAAAGATATTCTGATCTTACTGATGATTCTTCATTGCTTGTTCAAGCAATGGAATTATCAGGACCAAGGTGATGTAGATTATACAAGATAGTCAATTAGATGAAACAAAAAAGGGCATCTGAGATAGAATGCTGAAGTAATATATGTATGTTATTGAGCTTGTTTTTTATTTCTTCTTTTGATAACCGAGAAGTCCTCGAGGGTCAATAGTGCACGGTTCATAACTAGGTGGATGATAGACCCGCCCCTTTACTCTTCTCCACTTATATACCAGACTTTTGTCCGCGGTAGGGTTCGATTGAGCTTGTAGATATGATCATATGGTAGCTGCATAAAGGAATGGGATATGTACTGACTGTACAGGAAAAATATTTATGAGCAACTGCCCCTCCCCCCCAACCCCCTTCTTTTTTTTCCTCTTCCTGTTTTGAGTGATAATTTTTCTGGGATGTGGAATTGTAACTTTGAGCTTGTAAGAATAATATTATTGAAATTCAATTTCAGCTTATATCATAATTCTCATTGAAAAATGTTGTTCAAAGGGATTATCTTTTTCCATTCAAAAGGGGTATTGTTTACTAACCATTAAGATTAAGGGATTTGATCGAATTTCATTCTTTCTCACTATTCAGAACAATGGAACTTCCAATCACTCGAATCATAACTTTTATGCTATTTAGATGGCAGTTTTTTTTTTTTTTAAAAACGGGCAGAAGAATGATTATGTGTCTACAACGTCCAACTAAATAAATACGACTCTTACTTCATTTCATAAAATAACTACAGCTCAGTTGGAATCGACTATATGAATCCTCACTATTCCATTTACGCTCAACTCATGTCAAATAAAAAACAATGCAAAATGACCATGAGGACCACAATGAATATATTAAAAAGATCAGTAACCAACCAACGTCTCATCCCATAGATCATTCAAAGAACAGGCATTGAAACAGATTAATCAAAAACATCCATCCAGATTCACTTATGTTCCCAAACTTATACAGTTTTCACAGTGGCAAATGCAAAACAACAGTCTTGCTGCTGCATCAACATTCTTTTTACGATTTCAAACATTTTAGCCAAAGATCATGAATCTAATTAAAGACACGTCAAGATCAAGAAGGATTGTGATATGGATAATAATCCACATTGTATCCAACTTGGGCTTTAGATGATGCCCGCTGAAAATTTGTTATCTCTGTGAGTACTTTGAGAGATTTTTCTGCTTTCATTCTATAGGGATCGATTACCATTTTGACCAGTGCTGGAGACTTGGCCAATAAAACCTTGATAAGTTGCATTTCAGCCCCTGCTCCTGCTACATTGCTAAGCTTAATCGTCCTCAGGCGATTAAATGTCATATCTGAGAAGCTAGCATGAATCTCATCAACAGCCTCCCGGGGCACATGTACAAAATAGTCCTCATCACTAACAACATACATCTACGAAAGATCAAGAAAAACCCATCAGATGAGCATACAGAATATGAAAGTCAATACATACGAAAAACGAGAAAAGGAAACATCATTAACAACCTCAATTTCAATTTCTTCTAAATTTGGAGAGCTTCTTATCAAGCAAAGAGCAAACGAAACATCAAAGAATTCTCCCAGAGTAATGCCAGATATGTAAAGGCGTTTAAGACAGTGAAGAGCATAAGGGAGCCTTGTTGGTATAACTTCAGCTGGTCCAACACGCACGTCCTAGGAAGAAAATGTCAAAAATCAGGATGACTCAAAGCCCAAAAGATGGTACATCTATGAAAATGCAAGTTGCGAAGCAATATTACCTGGACACAATCGTTAATCCAGCAGAGATTCTCGAGAGCAGGAATAGACTCAAAAATCTTGCAAACATCATGTTCTGCCTTTACACGAAATTCTGTAGGCTCATATGAAACTTTGGAAAGAAGAGGGGCATTCTTTAAATGTAAAAAATTTATACTGCCACTGAAGATAAATGACCTCAGATTGGGAGCACTAATTTCAATGTGATCTGTAATCGCGTCATGCTGCAGCACCAAATGCTCAAGCAACGGGCAATGTGAGATTAAACTTCCAAGCAATTCAGAAGAAATTGTGACTTCAATTAGTTCTAAGCTAATTAACCTATCAAATCCCTTAAAGACTGGTGGAGGACGTATAAGACATTCCTTGAGAAACAGATGCCTCAATTGTGAACATGTAAAGAATGAAGAAGGCAATTTGTATGATTCATTACTAAATGGAAGTTTAAGGACAAGATGTTGAATCCCATTCCGAGAGAGAAAATATATCAAGTGGTCAATATTAGGACATGTTTCTAGATCAGGAATATCTAGGATAAACTTGGTAATTGGTCGTGTATGAAGGGTCAAGAAGTGACAAAGAATGTTAGTAAATCCAATTGTAAGGGATATTAAGTCCTCTGCTGTTTCCCAAAGTGTTTGATCAAGTTTCAGTTGTGGAAGTCTGCACCAATTATATCTCCATTTCTTCGATAAGATGCTTGTCCTCACAGCATCTCGTAAAGGCAAACTCATTAGAATGTCATCAATTACACTATCGGGAAGGTTGCTAAGTACATCGGAGAGAGGTACGAGTTGTTTTTTTTCATTTTGAGGCATAATATTAAATGAATGGCAACAAGAATCTGCAGAAAATAAACAAGAACACAAAATAGGTAAGGGATCTCCAAACACTATCCGATCACAGTACACACAACTGCTTTTCACATGGTTAAATTAGCATGCTACAACTCTAAGAATAAAAGAAAAGGTGAATTTATCTTTTACTACTGATAAGTAACAATATTATCAACTGAAATCAATAGCTACATGGAGAAAAAGGTTTCAAATTCAGCAAAATTTGACATCAAACTACAGTAGCTTTACTATCAGAATTTGCATATTCTAATTAATCATATTAGCTTCATCTCAACAATGTACATAACCTTGAGTATCTGTAAAGGCTCTGTCATACCTATATTTTGAGTCAAAGTTATTGGGTTCGGCCGAGCTTGCTCTGCTCTCCCTTGGAACTCCAACCCTAACCCGCCTGACCACTGTTTGTATAAAATCTGGACTCTACAAGACGTGTCCAATTCCAATTAGGATTCTTGGAGGATATTCAACTCTAAACTTTAAAAGCAGTGTTAGCAAGATTATGTTCCCGTCTTTAAAGAAACTTCCGTGGGCTCATATGACACATTGGAAAGAAGAGGGACATCTTTTAGATGTATAAAATGTATTATCTCCAAAGAAGAAGAATGACCTCAGCTTGAATTGTAACACGTCTTAGGTCTAGGCTAAGAAACCTATCAAATGCCTTAAAGACTAGTGGAGGACGTATGCTGAAGTAATATCAGTTCAAATCTTGAACATAATATTTCTTTTTGTATTCTATTATTTCTCAAAGGAGGCATGTACATGATTATATAACTACGGCTAAGTTACAATATACGAAAATAATTAATATCTTCCTATTTTACAAAGATTACTAGAATCGAGTTCCTATTTTAAAAGATTACAGAATCAAGTCCTAAAATATCTCTACACTCCCTCTCAAGTTGGTGCATAGATGTCGAACATGCCCAACTTGCTCCCAAACTTGGAGAACATTTTACTCGAAACTGCTTTAGTAAGAAGATCAGCCAATTGGTCCTCCGATTGAATCTTAGGTAACTCTAATATCTTTCCATCCTTGATGAAAAACCTGTCTACTTCTATATGTTTGGTACGATCGTGTTGTACCGGATTATGTGCAATATCACGTGCAGCCTTATTATCACAATATAGTTAGATTGGTGCCTTAGGTGGATAACCCAAATCTGTTAAGAGAAGTCTCAACCATAATGCTTCACATATTCCAAGTGCCATTCCTCCGAATTCCTCCTCCGCACTTGAGCGAACAACGACATTTTGTTTTTTGCTTCTCCATGTAACAAGATTTCCTCCCACAAAAGTGAAATATCCCGAAGTAGACCGTCTATCATCGATAGCTCCAGCCCAGTCAACATCCGTATATACATTTATCACTAGAGGATCTGTACATTTTGTGAACAAAATTCCCTTTGCTGGAGCAGACTTCAAATATTTCAAGATGCGCATAATTGAATTCATATGTTGCTCTCCAGGATTATGCATAAATTGACTTACCATACTTAAAGAATAAGCAAGGTCTGGTCTTGTGTGTGCTAGGTACATCAATCTTCCTACAAGTCTTTGATATCTTCCTTTATCAACTGGAATTTGATTAGGTTCAACACTTAATTTCAGGCCTTCTTCAACAGGTGTATCAGCTGGTTGGCAAGCTGTCATGCCAGTTTCCTTTAACAAATCTCAAGTATATTTTTTTTGGGATAAGAAAATTCCTTTAGATGATCTAGACACTTCAATTTCAAGGAAAAACTTTAATGGACCAAGGTCTTTCAGCTCGAATTCTTTAGACAGGTAGCTTTGGAGAGCTTTTCTTTCTTCAGGGTCAGTTCCAGTCACCACCATGTCATCAACATATACAATAAGGGCAGTAATTTTACCTTGTTGTTTCTTCAAGAACAAAGTGTGATCAGTGTTTCTTTGAGTATAGCCAAATGCCTTCATAGATTTGGTGAATTTTCCAAACCACGCTCTTGGTGATTGTTTCAATCCATAAAGTGATTTCTTCAATCTGCATACTCTATAATCATTTAATCTCGGTATCTCGTACCCTGGAGAATAGTCCATATAGACTTCTTCAGACAGCTCACCATGTAGAAAATAATATTTCACATCAAATTGTTGTAGTGGCCAATCAAAATTTGCAGCCAAGGATAATAACACTTGAACTGTGTTGATTTTTGCAACAGGTGCAAATGTTTCGATATAGTCGATTCCATAGGTCTGAGTATATCCCTTAGCCACCAATCTCGCTTTGAATCGTTCTATCATACCATCTGTTTTGTACTTGATTGTATACACCCAACGACATCCAACTGTTTTCTTTCCTGGTGGACAATCGACAAGTTCCCATGTATCATTTTTTTTCAAGGATTTCATCTCTTCATCCATAGCTGCTTTCCACCTGGGATCAATTAAGGCTTCTTGCACATTGTTAGGAATAGATACAACAGATAATTGATTTACAAATGACTTATTTGATTCCGACAAACGATGATTAGACATAAAATGGCTCAATGGATATCTAGTCTTACTAGAAATTTCTGGTTCATAGGTGGGTTTAGTAAGATCTCTATTGTGTTGTGGTGATAGTTGTTTGACTGAAGGTTCAGGTACAAAATCAGAAACATCCTGAGTTGGCGACAATTGATTTGGTACATCAGTTGCTTGTTGGGTGAGGGGTTCATGTGATATTGGACTAACTTCTCCAAATTCTTGATTTCCAGTAGCACACAAATCTTCTTCTTCAATTTCTTGATTTTCAGCAGTACCCAAATCTGATTCTACCATATCTTGGTTATGTCCCATTTCTTGATGTTCACCACCACATAAACTTGATTCATCTGGTTACTAGGTGCAAAAAGTATCAATTTTTCATAATTTAGAGACAAAATATCCTTCACGTCCTCTCCTTGGAGTTTTGTTTCATTAGAAAAATACATAGACTCTTCATGAAAAACAACATCAACTGTAACAAACATTCGTTGAGTTGGAGGATAAAAACATATGTACCCTTTTTTATGAGTAGCATATTATCCCAAAAAAAAAAACCCGCAGTGCATGAGGGGATAACTTGTCGCGTTGATGCTTATGAAGATGTACAAATGCTACATAACCAAAAACACGAGGAGTCAAATTTGGGACTGTCGGTGCAATCACCGCTTCTGCAAGAGCTTGAGATGGTGTTCTAAAGTTAATTCTGCTAGAAGGCACTCGATTAATTAAATATGTTGCACAAGTGAGTGCTTCTCCCCAATAACATTGTGGCAGATGAGCTTCAATCAATAGAGCACAAACAACTTCTAATAAATGACTATTTTCTCTCGGCTACCCCATTCTGTTGGGGTGAATTGGGACAAGTAGTTTGATGAGCAATTCCACGTGCTTCTAAATATCACTTAAGTTCATAGCTGGAATACTCTCCCCCATTGTCACTACGTAGAACTCTTACTTGGGCATTATGTTGAGTGCAAATCATTTTATGAAACTTTTGAAACAATAAATTCACTTCACTTTTGAACTTCATCAAACACACCCAAGTCATTCTAGTACAATCGTCTGTAAAAGTAACAAACCAACGTGATCCACCTAACGTATTCACCTTGGATGGACCCCAAACATCTAAATGTCTAATCATAAAAGGAATTGAACTTTTATTCATTATTGGTGAAAAAGACACACGGTGATTCTTTGAAAGTTCACAGACATCACAATGGAAATTAGAAACATCAAATTTTGTAAATAACTTAGGAAACCATTTATTAAGATATCCAAAAGAAGCATGTCCAATCGTCGATGCCATAGCCAAATATCAGATTTCCTTGTTTTGTCCTCACAACTAAACACATCAACCGATAATGCTTGGCACAACTGATTAGAACTTTTTGACTCCAAATCCAAGTAATACAACTGCTCTCGTCTAGTACCATAACCAATCGTCTTCCTCGTCTGGATGTCCTTAAACACACAATAGTCAGGCCAAAACATCACAACATAAGATATAATAATGGTAATTTGAGAAACAGACAAAAGGTTACAATCCAATGATGGAACTACTAAGACACTGTCTAAATTCAAATTATTAATGATAGACAAGGATCCTTCCCTAATGATAGGTGTCGAAGAACCATTAGCGGTGGAAATATACTTTTGTGACGCGGGTTTAAGGGATGAAACTTGTCTAGAATCAAATGTCATATGATCCGTAGCTCCAGAATCAATTATCCATATACTATTAGAAACAAGTGCAGATGAATTTAAAGCCTTACCATTGTTACCTCTCGTTGCTACCAAGGCTGTGGATTGTCCAGCAACATCTTCCTTGGCATTTGTTTCTACAATTGCAGCAGTGGAACTTTTGCTTGCATTTCTCCTTCTTGAATCACGGTTATGATCCCACCATTTTGGATATCCCACAATTTCAAAACAACGATCTTTTGTGTGCCCCGACTGATCACAATGAGTACACTTATAAGTGGAATTGTTGATATCCTTAGACCTCATTCGATCTGGTTGATTTTGAGAGAACCGATTTTGATTAGAGTTATATTTGCTCACCATGGCTGCTGCTTCAGATTTTTCAAGATCTCCATTCACTGTTGCATGCCAGACAGATTCACGACTAACCATTGAGTAACATTCTTCTAATTCTGGAACAAGATCCTTCCTTAAGATTTCTCCACGAATTTGTTCAAATTCATCATCCAAACCAGCAAGAAAGATGTGCAATCTTTGTTGTTGAATCGACTTGCGTAAGAACTGACATCCTTCTCATTTTTCATGATCACCTTATCACGGTGATCTAACTCACAAAAAAATTCAATCAATTCTCTATAGTAGGAAGAGAAAGATCCACCATTTTGTTTGGCAAAAAAGGCTTTTTGATTCAAAGTGAAGACTTGTAGGTCATCTTCTCTATCATAGAAGGCTGTTGACAGAGCTATCTAGATTTCTTGAGCAGTAGGTAAGCGAATATATCGCTTCATAATCTCAGGAAACATAGACATCAACAACCACCTCTTAACCTTTTGATTGTCTGTGTACCACTTCTTATATCCTTCATCTTTTTCGGTATGTGGTTGTGTACTCCCACGAACAAACGAGAGTCTCTTTTTCAGCAATATGCATCTTTATGATTTGAGACCACATATCATAATTTGTTTCATTTAGAATAATTCCTGCATTGAAAGAGGAATTTTCAGATTGAATGATAATCGCGGTAGAGTTAGAAGCATTTGATTTGTCCATGGTACTGATACCAAGTTCAAATCTTGAACAAAATATTTCTTTTTGTATTATATTATTTCTCAAAGGAGGCATGCACATGATTATATAACTACTACTAAGTTACAATATATAGAAATAATTAATATCTTCCTATTTTACAATGATTACTAGAATCGAGTTCCTATTTTAAAAGATTACAGAATCAAGGATCCTAAAATATCTCTACAATATTTGTATGTTATTGAGCTAGTTTTTTTTCTTTTAATAACCGAGAAGTCATCGAGGGTCAATAGTGCACATTTCATAACTCGATGGATGATAGACCCGCTCCTTCACTTATATACCAGACTTTTGTCCACGGTAGGGTTCGATTGAGCTTGTATATGTGATCATATGGAAGCTGCATAAAGGAATGGGATATGGTCTGACTCAAAGGGATCATCTTTTCCATTCAAAAGGGTATTGTTTACTAACCATAAAGATTTAAGGGAATTGATCGAATTTCATTCTTTCTCACTATTCAGAACAATGGAACTTCCAATCACTCGAATCGTAACTTTTATGCTATTTAGATGACAATTATATTTTAAATGATTTGTTTATTTTTTTTTAAAAAGGAGCAGAAGAATGATTATGTGTCTACAACCTCCAACTAAATAAATACGACTCTTACTTCATCAGGCCAAGTTTTAGATTGCCTACGTATCTCACCGAGATGAAAATCAAGTTCGCGTAGTTCGTGCAGATAAGTTTTTGAAAATATGCACAAACTATTTTATTTATTTATTTTCGAAACTTGAAAGAATGAATACCGAACCCAAGAAGGTTTGCCTACGTATCTCATTGAAATGAGAATCAAGTACGCGTTGTTCGTTGAGTCTTAAAATAATTGAAAGATTTATACAAACTCATGACATCATCATATCAAAGAAAAAAATGCAAAATGACCATGAGGACCACAATGAATATATTAAAAAGATCAGTAACCAACCAAAGTCTCATCCCATAGATCATTCAAAGAACAGACATTGACACAGATTTGCCTATATAAAGGGTATTAAATGAAATAAAGGGAGTAAAGTAAAAAAGTAGTAGTAAAACTAATAAAATCCATCTATCTGTTTGAATTTAAAATTGAGAAATCACAATATTTGAAATAAACAACCAAAGTTTCATTTATAGATCATTCAAGAAACCTTATTACTGCATCAACATTCTATTCTATTTACAGTTCCAAAACATTTTAGCAAAAGATTATGATCTGATTAAAGACTAGTTAAGATCAAACAGGATCATAATATGGATTCTAATCTACACTATACACAACTTCTGCTTTAGAAGATGCACGCGGAAATTTTGTTATCTCAGCGAGTACTTTGAAAGATTCTTTATCTTCCATTACACAGGGCCTGATTACCATTCTGACCAGTGTTGGAGACTTGGGCAATAAAACCTTGATAAGCTGCATTTCAGCCGCTGCTCCTGTTACACCGTAAATCTTTACTGTCCTCAGGTTATTAAGTGTCATATCCGAGAAACTTGCAGGAATATCATCAACAGCATCCTGGGGCACAGGTTCATCATAATCCCCATCAAGATAACCATACACCTAAGAAAAGTCAAGAAAAACCATAAGCCTGAATTTAAAACTGAAAATCCGATGAGCATGCAGAATAAGAGAGTCATTACATACGAAAAACAAATATAAAAGAGAGAAAAATAAACATCATTAACAACCTCAATTCCAAATTCTTTTAAATTTGGGGAGCTTCTTATCAAGCAAAGAGCAAAGAAAAGATCAAAGAATTCTCTATGAAACATTGGAAAGAAGAGGGACGTTGTTTAGATGTATAATACGTATATTGCCCCTGAAGACAAATGACTTTAGCTTGGGAGCACTAATTTCCACAGGGTTGGAATTGTCTAGATACGTCAGCTCCAAATTCTCAAGCAACGGGGCAATGGGATATCAAACTTCCAAGCGATTCAGAAGAAATTATGGCACGTCTTAGTTTTAGGTTAATTAACCTATCAAATCCCTTAAAGATCGGTGGAGGACTGCAACAAGAATCTGCAGAAAATAAACAAGAATACAATAGGTAAGGAATCTCCAAACTGTCCGGTCAGAGTACACAAGTATAGATAAAGAGATTGTTTCCGAAAGACCAGTGGCTCAAGTGCATCAAACACCAAGTAAAATAAGTGTTATTTTAGTTATCAAAACTTAAAAACATATTATTCCCATTTCAAGCTAGTGAAAATCCTGGTTCTACCACTACTAAAACACATCCATGACAGACTACACCTACCAACACACCATATCCTTGAAAAACGTCAACCCCATCAAGTTTTAAGAAAACCCCACTTCAATTTCATCATATTTAAGCATACCCAAAAATAAAAATGCAATCTTGATATCAAAATCCTAAAGAACAAGAACCATAAAAGCACAGAGTTTGGGTTAACAATGAAGAAAACAATAAGTAAGAAAAAATAAAAAGAAAGGAAAGAAACAGAGAAGAAGATGAAGAACCAGAGAGGATGAATGTGAAGCACTCTGGTCGATTTGTCTTCTCAATGGAGGTGTTGGAAGAAAGTGAAGAGATAAGCTTCCATAGTTCAGCTTAAACACAGTTTTTTTTTTTTTTTTTTGCTAAAATCATTCCTTAACTATCACTCAAATTTAATATCCCTATATTATTTAAGTGAGCAAAAAATATACTTATACTATCTAAAAAATAACAAAAATCATCATTCAGTCTATTTTTATTAAGAAATTGATTCAACCAATAATTTTTTTTTTAATTTGGTCATGTCTTAGCCACGATGAAAAGATCAAAGTTACCTAAAAAGAATAAGGATATGAATAGAAAATGAATCTTTCATTCTCATAATTTTAGTTTAGTGTGTTGTTAGTTTATATGTTTTTTTGCATCATTAAGTAAATTGACTTGCAACAATACATAAGTTTTGAAATATTTATACAGTAGGTTCCGATTGTTAGAAAAATTATGTAAAATAAATCATTTTAAAAATATTACGCCCAACTATTTAGAGATTTTCTTTAATAAAATATTTAGTACATTTGTACGTTATATACAATGCAATTCACATTTTATACAATGTACATAAATGTTGGAATTTAGTGAAATTACGTATGCATTTAGTTATGAAAATAAAAAAATAATTGTTGTGGCACTATTCTTGTGGGCCCAGCACGTGTTGACAAATTTTTCAAAATAGTGCCACGTAGGACCAAAAGGGGTAGAAAATTAATTAAAAAATAAGTTTGGGGGGGTAATAGGACCTTAGTAAAGGTTAGGTGTGTCTCTGGGATTTCAGGCATAGGACGGGGGCGCACTTATGCATTTTCCCAAGAGAAAATGGAAAGTGGAAGAACCAATGAAAGTGGGGAACCAATTTTGGAGGGAAAATGAAAAGTCATTGCAAAGTGCAAATGAAAAGTCATTTTTTATCATATGGTAGAAGAAAGGAAATTGTTTTCTTTATATTAGGAAACACTTCCTTTAGTTCTTAAAGGGTTAAGAAGAAGGTACCCCCTCGCGCCCTCGTCGTCGCTCGCTCGGTTTCGGCTTCGGATTTGGCAATTGATTGATAATATTTTTTGGACAAAATTTATTTAATCAATCTTGTTAATTCATTTCTTTTCTCTTATAAATTAATTCAGAATGTTTGTTAAATAACATAATTAATTTCGCAATGAATTATTTGAAATTCGTGCGTAATGGTAAATTCGTTTGAAAGGATTTGTTCCTTTCGAAAAGTCGTTACTTTTCCCAAAAGACACAACGTTCTGGAAAAAACGGGTCTGAACAGATTTGTCTGAACAGACGCGTTCCTTGTTGTTGTTCATGCGTTCGCTGAAGTTATTGAAGTTTGAGGTACCGCTACTTCCTTAACAGGTTAATCCGTTTTATCTTGGGAGGAATTAATCTGCAACCTCGGGTACAGTGAGGGGATTAAATTTCTTAAGGAAACACAATGATTTCTGTGGACTCGGATTAAAACTCATTCTATCTATTTCATCTTTTTCTGTTTATGTATTTGTGACTAACCTGAATAAATGAGATAACACTAACTTCTATTTTATTCGCAATAACCACACAAATATTTATTATTTATTTAGATTACAAATTTTTAAGAATATTTCTTGAACTCAATTCCCAATTAAGATATATATATATAATAATTTAGAAACAGTTTAACTTCTAACTTCTATTTTGTTCGTGATAACCACACAAATATTTATTATTTATTTAGATTACAAATTTTTAAGAATATTTCTTGAACTCAATTCCCAATTAAGATGCATCACATATATTGTAATAAAGGGAGTATATAAGTGACAGTACAAGAAAAATTAAGGAGATGATGATCAAGAACATATTTAAAGTTTCACTTTTACTTTTACGAGTTTTATGTACCTGAACTAGCGTGTATTTGCATTTTCTACCTGAATTAGACGGTGACAATTCCAAGGTCATGTCTTATTTCATAGAGGAATAAATAACAAGAATGTAATGTAAATACTTTGTTAGTTCTGCAATTACAATGCTTCAAGCTCGCCCAGGGGAATTTAACACACAACATAACTTCGAAATAAACGTTAACTCAAGAACCCAATTTCGAAATAAACGTTAACTCAAGAACCCCAAATTGGGTGATGCTTCTTCGAGTTTCTTCTTCACAGATAAGGAAGGAACATGTCCAACATACTTCTCGAACCTCAGTCTAATTTGGACTAATTCTTTAATAGGCAAGAAATTCCTACTAACCAGACAAAAAGTAAGTTTCCACTCAATGCTTCAAGCTCACCCAAGGGAATTTAACACAACATAACTTTGAAATAAACATCAACTCAAGAATCCCTAATTGGATGATGTTTCTTCGTGTTTTTTTTTTCACATATAAGGAAGGAACATGTCCAACTACTTCTCGGTCTAACTTGGACTAATTCCTTAATAGGCGAGAAATTCCTACTAACCAGACAGAAAGTAAGTTCCCACTCAATGCTTCAAGCTCACCCAAGGGAATTTAACACACAACATAACTTTGAATTAAACATCAACTCAAGAATCACAAATTGAGTGATGCTTCTTCGAGTTTCTTCTTCACGGATAAGGAAGGAACATGTCCAACGTACGTCTCGATTTAACTTGGACTAATTCCTTAACAAGCAAGAAATTCCTACTAACCAGACAGAAGGTAAGTTTCCACTGAGTGCTTCAAACTCGCCCAAGGAAATTTAACACACAACATAACTTTGAAATAAATTCAACTCAAGAATCCCAAATTGGGTAATGCTTCTTCGAATTTCTTCTTCACAGATGAGGAAGGATCATGTCCAACATATATATTTCTCGGTCTAACTTAGACTAATCCCTTAGAAAATAAGAAATTTCTACTAATCAGACAAAAAGTAAGTTTCCATTCAATGTTTCAAGCTCGCCAAGAGAATTTAACACACAACATAACTTCGAAATAAACATCAACTCAAGAATCCTGAATTGGGTGATGCTTCTTCGAGTTTCTTCTTCACAGATGAGGAAGGATCATGTCCAACATATATACTTCTCAGTCTAACTTAGACTAATCCCTTAGCAAACAAGAAATTCCTACTAACCATACAAAAAGTAAGTTTCCATTCAATACTTCAAGCTCGCCTAAGAGAATTTAACACACAACATAACTTCGAAATTAACATCAACTCAAGAATCCCAAATTGGGTGATGCTTCTCGAGTTTTTTCTTCACATATGAGGAAAGATCATGTCCAACATATATACTTCTCGGTCTAACTTGGACTAATCCCTTAACAGGCAATAAATTCCTACCAACCAAACAAAAAGTAAGTTTTCACTCAATGCTTTAACCTCACCCAAGGTAATTCAACACACAACATAACTTTGAAATAAACATCAACTCAAGAATCCCAATTTGGGTGATGCTTCTTGAGCTTCTTCTTCACATATGAGGAAGGATCATGTCCAACATATATATTTCTCAGTCTAACTTGGACTAATCGTTTAACAGGCAAGAAATTCCAACTAACCAGACAGAAAGTAAGTTCCCTTGAATGATTCAAGCTCCCCTAAGGGAATTCAATACAAAACATAACTTCGAAATAAGCAACCAAAGTCTCAAATCATACATCATTCAAGAACAAGCATGAAATGTAAAAACCATCTCTGTTCCCAAACAGAGTATTCAAAACATTCATCCAGGTTCACAATTCTATGTTTCCAAGCAGATAAAATCTTTATAGTACCTTAAAGCAAAGGCAAAACACAGCCTTACTACTCCATCAACCAAACGTTTCGTTTCTGTTCACACTTCCAAAACATTTTAGCCAAAGATCATAAAGATCAAGAATCCCAAATTGGGTGTTGCTTCTTCGAGTTTCTTCTTCACAGATAAGGAAGGAACATGTCCAACGTACGTCTCGATCATACTTTGACTAATTCCTTAACAATAAAGAAATTCCTCCTAACCAAACATAAGGTATGTTTCCACTCAGTGCTTCAAGCTTGCCCAAGGAAATTTAACACACAACATAACTTTGAAATAAATTCAACTCAAGAATCACAAATTGGGTGATACTTCTTCGAGTTTCTTCTTCACAGATGAGAAAGGACCATGTCCAACATAAATACTTCTCGGTCTAACTTGGACTAATCCCTTAACAGGAAAGAAATTCCTACTAACCAGACAGAAAGTAAGTTTCCACTCAATGCTTCAAACTCCCTAAGGGAATTCAACACACAACATAACTTCGAAATAAACAACCAAAGTCTCAAATAATACATCATTCAAGAACAAGCATGAAATGTAAAAACCATCTCTGTTCCCAAACAGAGTATTCAAAACATTCATCCAGGTTCACAATTCTATGTTTCCAAGCAGGAAAAAAACTTAATAGTACCTTAAAGCAAAGACAAAACACAGCCTTACTACTCCATCAACCAAACGTTTCGTTTCTGTTCACACTTCCAAAACAATTTAGCCAAAGATCATAAAGATCAAGTAGGATTGTGATAACGATACTAATCAACAAGATACACAACTTCTGCTTTAGATGATGCCCGTTGAAACTTTGTTATCTCCACGAGTACTTTGAGAGATTTTTTAGTTTCCATTTGACGAGGCTTGATTTCCATTTTCACCAGTGCTGGAGACTTTGCCAATAAAACCTTGATAAGTTGCATTTCACCCTCTTCTAATAGTACATCATAAAACTTAACTGTCCTCAGATGATTAAATGTCATATCTGAAAAGCTTGCAGGAATCTCATCAACAACCTCCTGGGGCACAGATTCGAAATAATCCCCATCACTAAGGATACACCCCTAAGAAAAAAACCATCAAGTCATTACATACGAATATAAAAACATGGAAAAGATAGAGAGAAAAATAAACATTAGTGACAACCTTAATTTCAATTTCTTCCAAATTTGGGGAGCTTCGTATCATACAGAGAGTAAACGAAAGCTCAAAAAACTCTCCAAGAGTAATCCAAGATATGAAGAGGCGTTTCAGACAGTCAAGAGCTGATGGAAGCCTTGTTGGTATAAATTCAGTTGATCCAATATCGACCTACGAATAAAATGACAAAAATCAGGATGCCAAAAAAGAAAGTACATGTATGAAAATGCAAGTAATTAAAATGAAGCAATATTACCTCAAAATGATCCCAGCTGAAACACTCGAGAGCATGAACAGACGAAAAAATATTAGCAAAATCATCTTCGTCCTCTAGAACTAAGTCTCTAGGCTCATACAGAATATTCGAAAGAAAAGGGACATTTTCAAGATATATCAACTGTATATCGCCACGAAAGACAAATGACTTTAGCTTAGGAGCACTAATACTCATGAGATACGGATTGTGTATGTCTTTTAGCACCAAATCCTCAAGCAACGGGCAATTAGAGATCAAACCTTCAAACGTATCAGAAGATAACGTAACAGATTTTAATTTTAGACTAATAAGCTTATTAAATCCCTGAAAGAAACTTGGAACATGTATTTCACATTCCATGAGATAGAGATGCCTCAATGCTGAACAATAAAAAAAGAAGTAAGGCAAACTGTATGGGGGATAAGTAAATGGAAGTTTAAGGACAAAATGTTGAATGAAATTTGTGTCAAGGAGAAATATCAAACGATCAACATTAGGACATACTTTTAGACTAATAATATCGAGGGTGACCTTCAATGTAATTCCTATATGAAACCTGAAGAAACTATGGAGAATGGGAATAAATCCAATGGTAGGGGATGTCAAGTCCTCTGGTGTTTCCCACACCGTTTGATCAAACTTCACTTGTGGAATTCTACGACAAGTATATTGCCAATCCTTCGAAAGTATACTAGTTCTTACAACATCTCGAAAAGACAACCTATTTAGAATGCCATCGATTAAATGAATGGCGAGGTTGCTAAGTCGATCAGGAGAAGGTAAACATAGTCTTTGTTCATCCGGAGGCATGATAATCTGTAGAAAATAATCAAAAATACGATAGGTAGGTAAGGTCAGAGTATATGCTACACGAACAACAAACATGTCACAACTCTAAGAATAAAAGAAAAGGCGCATAATAGAGGCTAAATATAACCTTCTTCCATGTTTAAAAAATGCAAAAGAAGTTATTTGTAGATGACATTTGTATTGATTTCTTTAATTTGCAACTTTTGATGTAAAATTGTCTGGCTTAGGTTAAATCAAACACATATAAAGTATTTTATGCATAGAAATTGAAGAAAGATGTTATACTTATTGTACTAGGGTAGAAATTTAGAGTATCGAGTGCTTACATCAAAGCAATATATGAATGACATGTGTTTATCGTAACATTATAAATCAATAGGTAACACTTGACATTTCCTTCAACACTAAAGGAGTCGTTTGGTAGTATATATAAAAATAGTATTTGTGTTAAATTCTATACAATGTTTGATTGTAAATTTAACTTTGGTACAACTAATACTAGTATTACAATTATATGACCCCAAACATTTGTGCTACGAGAAGGGGAAAAAATTAATTTAGTGAACTACACACTTAATTTCAATATTTTGGTGAAAGAGATTCAAAAAATACATCATGAAATTTTAATTTATGTATAAGCTATTAATAAGAACACCAAAATCATGAGAAATAATATTATATTGTTAATTCAAATATTCATATCCAAACCCTTAATTAAACCTAAAACCCTCAAATCTTGAATGAGAAAACAGATTCCTATAAATTAAAAAAAATGTTGATAATTGAACAAGGTGATATTCATTATTCAAGACCAAGCCATAAGTCCATATGCCTTTAATCTTGTTTTCTCAAGTTAGCATAATTAGAATTTCACAGATATTTTACTTTTTTTTAATAGTGTAATTATTTAGAAAACTCCAATCTTAAGAGGAAACAAGTTTGAAATAACTTAATTTTGTTGCTACCATTACACTATGAATTTTGATACACCCATCATCATCAGAGTATATTATAGTTTCTTTTTTGAAAAAAAAAATATTACTATTGTTATATATTGTTGTTGTAATTAGGGTTTTTTTTTTTATCAATTATGTGTACTAACCAATGGTAAAATGTTCAATTAAGAAAGGACATATGTTCAATACTGATTAGATTTATTTTTTCATATTTTTTACTTGTCATTTGCTTTCAACACTCTCTATGTCACCTCAACACCAAAAGGTGTATTTATTACATTTCAAAACTAGGAGGTATTAGGACTCTGTAAAGAAAATGTGTGTCCTTAAAATTGCGACCATAGTTCAAGGGAGTACTTATGCCTTTTTTCAAAAAAAGATTTAATACTTAAAAATTTGTCAATGTTTTTCCATAACTTTTTCTTTTTGGAATTCATGGGTTCTAGGACTAAATAAGAATCATTCTCTTTCTTTAAGTTAGATTCCTAACATGACGTATTAAAGCTATCAAAAAAATATTGTTGTAGTTTATTTAATGCCCATTCTAACATATTTTTCTTTCTTCAATCTTAATGGTGGTTGTCTAAAATCTTATGCCGTAATAGAACATACAAATTTGTATTTATAACAAGCAGAAACGAACCCAAGAATTGAAGACTTCAGACCCACCAATAAACTTAAAAAGAAATAAGGGCTCTAGCTAGATTCAAATCCTAATCTATTTCTCTAGCTTGTACCAACATCACAAGGACACTCCTAGACTCATTAAAAGTGTACTGTTAATTAAATCCTAATATTTTGCCAATTTCCAGGATATATATATGTATACACATGATTTTTTATAAGTTAACGGGTGCACTTGCACCCGCACATATGAATGTGGGTTCGCCTCTCATAACAAGATAAAATTGTTTGATGAGTGAAGATCATTAGTTCAAGTTTCAGGGCTCTAATACAACATGTAAAAGCATAAACATTTATGCTAATAAATAAATTAACATATATACATACCAGGATTTTGAACTCATACAAAGCGTACCTGATGCAGAAAACGAAATCAATCTCCCTTTGCCCTATCTTACGCTACCACAACTTTCGTGATTGAATCGAGTGGAGGTAGTAACCCTAATGAGCATAAAAGGACCAATTTATAAGGATTCCACTGGAAATGTTGTTGTTTTTGTTGCCCATCATGTAATCTAATGAAATGATAAAAATCTATCTAATTATTAAAATAAAAAAAATATTACATTGTACAACTAACTTATGATGTGTAATTATATAGTGAATGCTTTAAATAATTACTATTTACAACTAATCTTTTTATTTCATAGCAAAATGGTAAATACACACGACTAGGTGTGTGCATCGGTTGGTTCGGTTCGGTTTTATGAATTACCGGTTTGGTTTATCGGTTTTCGATTTTTAAATACGCTAAATCAATAACGAACCAATAAGATAATTTTTTATCGGTTTTGGTCCTTAACGGTTCGGTTTTTGGTTTAATCAATAAGAACATGCTTATAAAACAAATATATGACTTCTCTAATAAATTTGACACAACAAGACAATAATGTAACTTTACAAAAGCTCAAAAAATAGAAATAGTAATAACAAACATGAAAAGAACTATACATGTGTAACACAAAGAGAAATAAAGAGGAATATGATTCTTACTATATGTTTTGACGATTTGTATAATATAAAGTTGTGAACTCAAAGTCACAACGAAGTATGAATTGATGGCTAAATGACAAAGACATAACTATTAAGATATTGAGATTAATATTTATTAATATGTATGTATATGTAAAAGTATTAAATTACTATAGTCTTAACTCTTAATGGGTTATCGGTTTACCCAATAACCCAATATTGAAAACCAATACCGAACCGATAACCCGATATTTTTTTTTTTATAAAACCATTAAGGAACCGTTAACCCAATAGCAATAAACCAATAACACTTTTTTCGGTTCGGTTTATCGGTCGGTTCAGTTTTTGCACACCCCTACACACGACTAGCTACAATTTAGTTATAACATTAGGCATTTCTAGGAGATCACCTGCAAAATTTCTCTCTCATCATCCCACAATTAAGAGCAAGTTTTTCTTCATTTGCTCTGTTAAATCGCGACTCCTCCAAAATAGGGTAACAATTTGGTAGTTTTTGATTAGTTTTTCTTGTATAAGTGCATTTGTTTCATTGATTTTTCTTCTATTTTAATCTCAGACATTGTTAGGTGTGGTAATTTAGCAAAGTGGATCAAATTTGGGTGAATCATAATGGGTCAAGATAACAAACGAATCAAGACGCAATCCAAACTGAATTTGATTGGCTTAAATGGATTGGGCCAAAATGGGCTCTGATAATGAGTCAAGACCCAACCCAACTCAATTTTTCACTAAGTTTAATTATTTTATTTGTTCTCTTAAAATATTTTAGTACATAATAACATTATTGATAAAAATAAAAATATTTTATGGATACTATATATATATATATAAAGAGTTCATACTACTACAAAACCTCCAACTTTTTCATGGTCCGCTAAAAGAAAAAAATGGTGATCAAACAGGTGAAATTTAAACGCCCTAACGTATGGAGCCATTTATGTTTTGAAGAATTTAAAATTTATATATAAACACTAAAAAAAAACTATAAATTTTTTGTCAAGAAAATTTGAATGAATATACCCTAGCCCCTTCTAGATCCGCCCTTATATAAAAGTGGTTAAAATGTAGGAATTTTGTGTCTATAATACCAATCAAATGATATCTCTTGGTGTTTTTTATATCTCTTATATATAAAAGTAACGATTTTTTATTAAAAAAAACAGGTCATAAAATCAGAAAAGAGAGTTTGTAAGTGACTTACGAAATCGAGTTTAACTATTCAGAGGTATTACATGTCACATGCAAAAAATAATTAAGTGGACAGATCAAAATAAATTTTCCCTAACTAAATATACGTGCCAATTTCTCTAAATAAATAACCACATTAATTTTTTTTTTCTCCTCAATTTATGTGATACTCACTTTTTTTAGGTTATCCCGAAAAGAAAATCTTTTCATAATTAGATACTCCACTAGTCCTACATTAATTGTCCACTTTACTACAAATAATTATTATCCTTAAAATTAATCTTTTTTCTTTTATAAATATAATCAAGTTTGTAAAGCTTGAGAAAAAATTCTTAAATGGTAAATTAGTAAAAATCATCGTTTTAATAAAATAATTTATAATCACATAAATATCTAAGATTTGCCTTACATATATCACATTTCAATTTTCTTTTCATTTTTTAAATATTTAATGTCAAATTAAATCGTGTCACGTAAATTGATACATACAAAAACGATATAACTAAGGAACCTCAATAATTAATTGCCCCCACCTATCCACCCCACCTCACTCCACCCACTACTCCACTCCATATTACATTTCTGTAAAATTTAATTACAGAAGAAAACCTCTTCCTCTTCTCCAGTTCCTCTTTCACTCCGGGGTGATGAATTTGAAGACTTCAAGAAATCATACAAATTTGTGCTCAGCAGCTGAAGGATAACGTGTGAGCAAAAGGGTATTTGATTATTTTTTTTATTTTTTTTGGATGTTTACAGTATCTGTAATAATTTTAGTTCTTGATAAGCTTAAAATTTGCTTCCTTGTTCTGTTTAAAAATCAAATCTTTCTCAGTTGGGTGTTGTTAATTTGTGTAATAAAAGCTCTATCTTCCTTTTTGTACTTTTTTTGTTGAAGATTTTGGTTTTCTTGGGATTTGGGAATGTAGAAAAAGCCCTATTTTCCCTTCTTCTTTTTTTGCTGTTTTTTTGATGTTGGTTTTACTGCATGACATTTCTTATGAGTTGAGGAGCTATCGAAAACCAACTCTCAAACCCCATAAACGAAGTTAGGAGTAAGATCTTGTGTACATGCTATCCTTTCTAGACTTCACCTTGTGGGATTAGGAGGGGTATGCTGTTGTTTTTGTAGAAAAAGCTGCTTAATTTGGTAGGTGTAAGCTATGTTGCTGGGAATCCTATGTTACGTTGCTCGGATCCTCCAAAAGTTTTGTTTTTGGGAGGATTTGACACTAACTTTTTTTGGAGGGTATGAGCAACATAGGATGTAAGCATTTTTTATGCTTAATTTGGTTGATGATGTTGCTTGGAATCCTAAGTTGCTCTGATCCTTCAAAAGTGTTTGTTTTTTGGGAGGATTCGACATTAATGAGTCCGCATAACATAGAATGTAAGCATTTTTTATGTTTCATTTGGTTGATGTAAGTTATGTTGCTTGGAATCCTAAGTTTTTGGTTTTTGGGAGGATTCAACACTTGACATTTTTGGAGGGTACATGCAAAATAGGATGTAAGCATTTTTTATGCTTAATTTGGTTGATGTAAACTATGTTGCTGGGAATCCTACGTTGCTCGGATTCTCCAAATTTTTTTATTTTTTTTGGGAGGATTGAACAGTAACATTTTGGACGGTACAAGCAATATAGGATGTAAGCATTTTTTATGCTTAATTCGGTTGATGTAAGCTATGTTTCTGGGAATCCTACGTTACTCGGATCCTCCAAAAGTCTTTGTTTCTTTGGGAGGATTCAACACTAGCATTTTTAGAGGGTACGAGCAACATAGGATGTAAGCATTTTTTATTTGTTTGAAATTTGTCCTTTATATGGATTGCTTAAAATGTTTTCCTTATGTAAATAAAATAGCTCTATTTATGGTTTTAAGTCGGTTTTCACCCAACTATTACTTGCACTAAACATGTAAACCCAGTCAAGCAATTTGCTACTTGTGGTTTTCACTGATCACTACCATACCTATAACCAACCAAGCAATAAAAAGAACTTAGAAGATGGCTTTTCTTTGATAAAGTGTTTTCCATAGAGAAGACCGTAATAGGGTTATATGCATTCTCATTACGAGAAAGGGTCATTGTTGTTGTACATGCTATAAACATGGTTTTAATTCTTAAAGATTTTCTGGGACTTGTGATTTGTGTGTGTCCAGTGGAGAGTGGGATATAGTTGTGTGAGTAAGCAGAGTAATATTAGTGGGTTCATGAACTCAATACTTTCAACGCGGAGCATAAATTCACCAAAGTTGCAACAAATAGTAGATATGAACCCATAGCTTTAAGTATAAATCTTGGACTTGCCTTTGTAAGTAGGTTTTTTGTAGGAAAAGTCTCTTTTGTTAGAGGGAGCTAGATCTACAGTTGAAGTTGTACCATCAGTTAGAGTGTTAGTGAGTATAAGGATCATAGAAATATTGTCCCTCCAACTTATAAAAATCATGTTGAGGTGAACATATTAATGTAGATTTAAGGCGTGATAGGATTTACTTGCCAAGCAAGCTATGGTGACACAAATTGTGAGAATACTATTCAAATTTTAGAGTTAAAGTTACTAGTTTGGTGTCAAATCTAGCTAAAGCTATGAAACGGCTACTGAGCTGATTTTTTAAGTGAAACTTGCCAAGTATTTGATAATGATTTTTTCCTACTCTTGTAGCTGTAAATGTCAGAGTATCAAGCTTATTACCAGTAAAAGACAATGTGATTCTTTCTTTTTTTTCCGTCTTTTAGTTTTCCCTTTTGATTTATATATTTTAGTAATTTCTAGATTCTTGAAGTGTTGATGAAAGGGGTTCTTGCTGTATATTCAAGAATGATATTAGGAGAATGATGAGTGATTTCAGTTAGAATGCAGCCATACTTTTTATCTTACTGTTATGGTGTGATGATTAATAATGTGAATAACTGTTATGTGATATTTACTCTGTCCAGATAGTTTTGTCTTCTTTACCTTAGTATTATTGTGTATTTCATGCAGGTTCTTACTGGAAAGTATTGCTGAATCATGCTTCCTAAGGACAAGAAACGTGGTTCTCGAGCTCTAGCTCCTGATATTCTTAGCAATCTTCCCGATAATATAATAGATGCCATTGTTATGCGTTTGCCTTTACGAGATGCTGTGAGGACAAGCATCTTATCTAAGACGTGGAGGTATAATTGGTGTAGATTACCAGTGTGGACGATTGATCAGGCACTTTGGGATATGACGAATAACGCAATATCCCCTACAACTAGATTTACAAACATTATCTACCATCTATTGACCCTCCATGTCGGACCGATTTCTAAGTTTACCCTCTCCATTGCCACTCTGGGGAACTGTCCAAAGATTGACAACTTGATATATTTCCTCTCTAGAAATGGCATTCAACACCTTGTTCTTCAATTCCCAAGGGGTAACCTATACAAATTGCCTTCTTCATTTTTCACATGTTCGCAAATAAGCCATCTGAGTCTCCAAAATTGTTTGATAATGTTTCCACCTGCTTTCAAAGGATTCGAAAAACTAGTTAGCCTGGAACTTTGTGATGTCACAATTTCTTCCAAATTTATTGGAAGTTTAATCTCTTGTTGCCCGTTGCTCGAGCATTTGGTGCTGCATTCAACTATCACGAATCACATTCAAATTATAGCTCCCAAGTTGAGATCCTTTGACTTCACTGGCAAGCTAATATTTCTTTCTTTAGAAGGTGTCCCTCTTCTTGAGAAACTTTCACTTGTAGATACTGGATATTCTGGGAAGGCAGGAAAATGTGGTATCGCCAAGTTTCTCGAGTCTTTTCCTGCTCTCAAGCATCTCCACTTGGATTATTTTAGTGTCCGGGTAAATGTTTCCTTCGTGACTTCATTGTAGTGCATTTTCATGCATGTTTTTTTTTTTAGGCGGGGGGGGGGGGGGGTTT
>JAJOOF010015616.1:0-14073 GCA_029582545.1 Solanum lignicaule
GCCCTTTGGACCAATCACAGCCTTCTAAACTCGATGGATAATGGGCCCGCCCCTCTACCCTTCTCCACTTAAATACCGGGCTTCGCTTTGCATGGTGTGGGGCTTGAACCTGCGACCTAAGCCACAAATCCTCCACCTTTTTGCCACTTGAGCTAGGCCTTGGGGGCTCAATTTGAATGTTTTAGATAAGAGCTTATGTTGTTTTTCCCTCGAAACCTTTTTGTACTAAAATTTAGTGACCCAGTTCTTGTATATGCGCCATGTACAATCTGATATTCTAAACTTCAAGCCACAGAAAGTGATTACAATACCCAATCACAAAGAGACAAAATATGACTCCCAACAAAAGGGTGTTGTGTTTTTGTTCCCACTTATCTCCCACTATCCTAGTCCATAGATAATAGGCTCTCATGACAAATTTTATACTGATGAAATCAGGACAAAACCAGAAAATTATGTTGATGTGATTATGTGAATAATCAGTCAATGCTAGAGAAGTTGCATCTAGAAAAAATTGAGGAACTAACCCAAACAGGAACTGAATCTTTGTGCTAAAGAAAAACCGTAGTAATATTGAATATGATAATCTCATAAACGATGACAGAAATAAACTGGTCAAGCAAAACTGGCATGATCAATGGCAGTGGAGTTTCCATGTGTTCTTCTAACAAATGTGGATATTCTACATGGAGTACGCCAGTAAATTTCATACTCCGAATCTAAACAGTTAAGAGATTTTGACCAAGGCAAGAGCATGTCAAGAGGGATGAAAGGTACTAAATTAGTTATATACATAAATACTACTCTAGATAATTAGAAAGCATATATGTGGATAATTATACGAACATAAATAATTATAAATAAAAAATAGAAGCTTACATCGTGCAGCTTTTTGTAGTCCAACCTCTCTATGTGTCTTTTGGCAGAGACAAGAGGGCTATCAGACTGCATAAGATAAGACAACTCATCCTTCAGCGAATTTCCTTTAGCTTTGCCAACTTTAGCTTTTTCCTCTTGGGAAGCAGAGTTTGGCATACTGTTATCTACTGAACTGGAAACCCCTTGTTCATCACCTCGCAACCTATTAGTATCAACTATCAAACTAAAATCCTCAGAGTCGGACGTAAAATCAGAACTTGAACTTTCTGTTTTAACCGGCTCATCCTTATCTGGATCATCAGGATTAAAGTCATCATCTTCCGAGTCTTCAGAAGAAAGCCCCAAGATCTCATCATCTTTAGGAGAGGCTTCTGCCAAGTCTTCAGATGCAGAGTAAAAATCAGATTCATCAGAACTCGACTCACCTTCCGATACATTTTTTCCTACATCTGGAGTTTCAGGGTTGTAGTCATCATCCTCCGAGTCATCTGATGGAAGACCAGAAATATCATCCAGCTTTTCCCCAGAGGCAGCAGCAGCAGCAGCTTCCTTGGGATATACTTTCTACACATGTTAGAAGAAGACACTTAGGAACAACACTTGAGATCATAACGATCAGAAAAACTAACTGCTGATTATCAGGAAAGAATGATCTAGACACAACCTCCCAGCTGTCAGTGACGGAAAGATCTGTTCCTTGAAGATCATTAAGCAAGTCAATGCAGTCTACTTTGCAATCACAGCCTGGACAAAGCCAGCCTTCATCATCAGGAGGAACTGTGAGCATAGCAAGGAACAACAGAACCACGAGAGTAAAGAAGTCATTTGACACTATATAAAACAAAAGCTATCAGAAAAACTATCAAAAGGATAACTGAACATTACTGTCTTCTTTTAACAGAGGTGGCTCCACACACAACTGGTGAAATCCACGCTCACAAGCGCCATCACAGAGAATAATATCATTATCAGCTGGCAGATCCATAGAGCCACACTTCGCACAGAATATCTGCAAAAGAATAAAGATGCCTGAGTAATCCAGTTATCACATCGTAGCACCGTGAACACACCTAAAATTATAGCAGCCAACAAGCATATCCTACATCTTCACTGTCAATCTCCCCTTCATTGTCAAATAAAGATGCTGGAAGCCTCCCTTCAGCAAGTAATGTATCAAGGCGTTGAAACAAATCTCTTATTTTCAATTTGTAACGAAAAATATGAGTCTTGGCTCGTTGTAGCTCCTTCTCCAGCTTTATCTTTTCTAAGCTGCAAGAGTGTCAACACCATAAAACCCAACAATGACTTTGAAAAGAATGTTCCCAAAATTTTAAAATAAACAGAAAATACAGCAAAAGTGAGCTAACCAAAGAAAAAATAACTACCAGACCTGAATACTTTCTATTATATAATTTTCTAACAGGACAGATAATTTTAGGCTAGGTTAAGCAGGCAACTGCAGTTAATGGTTCAGGTAAAAGAGCAGATAACTTTATAAAAATAAAAACAATGCACTAGGCATATGAACATACATATTCTCCCCGCCTTATGAATGTGACACGACGGGGTAAAAGAGAATCAGCTTATTTGGGCAATAAAATCTAGTAGGTGCTAAACCCATTGCCCTTAGACTATGACAGATGTCAGCAAAGCACAATACAAGTAAGTCTACAGGGTTAGTATGCTTACACCTGCTTCCTCCCAGTAAAGAGCAAGTAATTAGACCATCATATCAAAGCAACACTAATAATGCAATACATGAACAGCTTGAAAGTACCCCTCCCCGACTACTTTTTTTGTTTTTGAATAGTCAGTACCTCCCAGTGTACTTCAAAATCATACATCAACAGAACGATTATGCAAAATTACCAACAAAAAGAAAACATTGATATCCTGCAACGAGCTTTAAGAGCTTTTTTTCTTTTTTGATAAGGTAAATGATTTTATTGATATAGGGGAAGGCCAGTATACAGGCATTAACCTATAATAATTTAGAGTAACATCTCTCGGTTCAATGAACTAAAGTAACTATGCCTTTGTTCCATCAATATCAATCTTTTATACTGTTCACACTTCACAAATAGGAAATATTGATTTAAGCTAAAAGCTGCTATGAGTGGTCAAGTATTTGCAAGTAAAAAAAAACTGTGTACTACAATAAAGCTGCAACAAGTTATAGAAGTTTGCCTTTTCCAACCTTCATTAAGCATTCATTAATTAAATTCCCACATATTTTACTAAATAACAATTCTGATAGAAGGTAACAAACCTTTGTCCTTTCCAGCCTTCACCAGAGTAAGCTTCAATCAAGGTTTGCTCATATGTTATTCTTTGTAATAAGTACCTCAGATGGCCCCTTATTCTTGTGAATTCGTTCACAGCTATATGTTTACTGTGTTTTTTCTTTCTCCTTTTTCTTTTCTTTTCCTCGGTAGCATCATGAGTTACCACAGTATTATTTGCCTCAGAAGCTCCAGACTTCTCCTTCAACTTCGAACGTAGAAGTCTAGTACTGCTAATAGGGGATCCTGAAATAGATTTTCGTTTTCTAGGCTGACCAGGTGTTTTCTCTTGATATTCTGATTGATTAAGATTTTGAACTGCGTTTTCACATGCTTCTCCTGATTGGTCAACACCGAGATTTTCAGACATATTACCTACTGATGCTGTGCGATGGCCCCCACCAGCTGTTCTTGACACCTTTTCAGGTGACACTGACGTGTTTCCAAGAGTTGACATCTCAGATTGATCTTCTAGCTGAGGTCTCGTCTCTTCCTGATTGGCATTACCAAAAATGTCTTCACAAGACAGTTATCCTACATGTAAGTCCTACTATACCTGCTTTTCCACTAGTTTCTTCTCTTCATTTTCATCTTAATGACCTCTGTACTCAAGTTCTAAGTTCCTGCAGAGATGAATATATTCAATGATACAAGATCATTAGAAATTCATTCTCCCAATTCTCACAAAAACCAAGGGGATAAATTTCTTATACTCCAAACTGAAAAATCCAATATTGCTTCTCTGACAAGAACAAAAAGAGAGGCATGAGCACATATTTATCAAATCAAGTTGCAGTTATTAAAAAAAAAGGTATACTTAATTGCACCAAATACTTAAATGTGAGAGATAAAAAAAATAGAAATGTTCATCCAATTATGCACTTAAAATAATGAGGATTAATGTTTGATACAATATTAGTTAACATTTCGTTGCTGGCATTTTCTCTAATGTGTACATCATTGTGTCACATACTACAGAAGCACTATTAAATACTTATCTACTTTTGGCTAAACGTCATAAATGCAACTGAGCCAAAGAAGAACAGGGGCTAACTACTGAGGATATGAAGCACAAATAGATAAACCCATCTCTCGGCACCTTCATGCTTTCAACTAGTGGGGGGGCAAAAAAATTATCCAAATACGCTAGTCCTCCTTCTATAATTTATTATACATAAAGTCCTTGGAATTGGTAGTTAGTCCATAAATTGTCAAATTTAAAAATAAAAATGTGCAACTTATTATTTACTTACCAAAAGACTACTACTCAGGAACAACAATACAATTGGAGATCATTGAGGCCCTGCTTGGCATCCCTAATTTTTTTACTTAATATACTATTCTTTTGTGCAAAACAAAAGTCCCTAATAGCAAACAGCCATCCAACTCCCCCAGGTACAGGGGAGCAGACACCACTCACAGCCTGCCCAGTACGAATCGAACCTGCATTTTGTCCCTTACCAGACCAGGTGCGCAAAAAGACTCAATGAGCAGTGTTTCATCATCTTGATAGCACAAGGGTGCAACATTAGATACGGAAGAAAGAAGATAATAATATTTTCCAGAAAGCTCAAACAATAAAAGAGCATTTTCATGGAATGGCTCCCACATGCCACATGAGACCTGAAAAGAAGCTGTGAACCAAGGGCAAGTAAAATTTGCAAGCTTGACAACTTTTTCGTAAAAAAGTTTATTTCATCTATAATCTACTCGAATTGAGCATAGAGCCGCACTGAGTTCCAACGCCCTTTTGGCGAACTGGATGAGTACACTGATCTGGAATACAAAACTAGTAGTTTATTTTTTTGATAATCGTGGTGTCCGGGCCAACTTGAGTGCACCTCGACTAATTCCACGGGATACATGTCACCTTCCACAACAACAGGTACTAAGTAACTCTGTCTACCAAGGCTAGGACGGCTAGAACATACGGGAAGAAATCACCTAGTGTCTAGAATTTGAACATGAGACCTCATGGTTCTCAACCACTTCATTGACCACTAGGGTACACCCTTGGGTGCACACAAACCTATTAGTTTCTGGAAGAAATATTGAGATATGGTAGTTTTCAAGTTGTTATAAATGGTTTTCCTAGCAGGGACTACAAAAGCATACTTTCCTCAACAGTTTGTCCCAAATAATGTCCACTTCCCTAAATAAAACTAAACAGGATATACCATTAATTAAATGGTAGAAAGGTGGCCCCCTATACTCTTCATAATAGATTTTATTTCTTTATTCATAGAAATTACTACCCATACATCTTCTGAATTATATGATATATAAACTTGCTAACATTCATGTCAATCATCCTGTGAAGTCAAAATCGGACATCAAGACAGAATAAGAGTAGAACTCGAAATTGATTACATGTTCAAGAAGTAAAAAGAGGATCATAATTTTAACTTAATGAATGTACACATATTTCCACTAAATTGCATTTCATAGATTTGAATGGAATAGGAAGCTAGATCATGGTTTATAGTTCTACAAATAAACAATAAAAGAATATCATTGGTTCTTTCAATTTTTGTTTGATAATAGCATAACTGTGAAAGACATATGTATCTATTTTAGTAAGACATTTGTTTTGTAACTTACATCATACTTTGCAGCACTAGAGAGTCATAACCTATAGATTTGAGTGTTATACAAATTATTTATTCACCTATCTCCTACCCAAAGGGTAAGAAAGTCACTCTTTTTTTCTTTTTCTTGAACCTATTTGCTTATCTATCCAAACCTTTGTCTTTAGAAACAAATCTGTAAAAAAGAGACAGACCAAAGCTTGAGTTGCAATTATACACAATATCCAACAGCCAATTCAGATTTAAAGCTCATCTGACGAAAGGGTGTTCAAGAAAACCCAATGCATCCCTAAAGCTTTTACTTGAGCATTCAAAACTAAATGGATAAGCCAAAATTCAGCCACTTTGAGATTTTAAAAAAAAACAAGAAACACTAAAACCAACAGTAGAATATATAAATCAATCTAGTTGCAAATGCATGAATTTAGTGTAATAGGGAAAATGTATCAAGTTTCCCCTTTTCTTGTTTCTACCCACATTTAGGCAAACAATGCTTGCAATAGGTTAAAGAAGGAAAATGGAACCTTAAAATACTTTCAAGATTTCAAGATTAACCTTTGTTTGCAGATAAAGAAATCTACAGAAAAGAGTTTGAATCAAGATTGCAAGGTTTGTTTTTGGAACTTACATCATACTTTGCAGCACTGGAGAGTCATAACCTATAGATTTGAGTGTTACACAAATTATTTATTCACTTATCTCCTAACCAAAGGGTAAAGGTCTCTTTTCTTTCTTTTTCTTGAACTTATTTACTTATCTATCGAAACCTTTGTCTTTAGAAACTAATCTGTAAGAAAGAGACGGACCAAAGCTTGAGTTGCAATATACACCATATCCAACAGCCAATTCAGATTTAAAGCTCATCTGACTAAAGGATGTTCAAGAAAACCCATGCATCCCTAAAGCTTAACTTGAGCATTCAGAACCAAGTAGACAAGCCAAAATTCAGCCCCTTTGAGATTAAAAAAAAGACAAGAAACACTAAAACCAACAGTAGAATAAATAAATAAATAAAATCTAGTTGCAAATGCATGAATTTAGTGTAAAATGGAAAATGTATCAAGTTTCCCCTTTTTCTTGTTTCTACCACATTTAGGCAAATGGGGGTTTGAAAAAGGGAAAACGGAACCTTAGACTACTTTCAAGATTTACCTTTGTTTGCAGATAAAGAAATCGACAGACAGCGAGAGTTTGAATCAAGAATCTGGGAAACTAGGGCTTCAAAGTGAATTGTGTATTTTGGGGGAAAGAGTGAGTGAGTGCGTGGATGAGAGTATGAAAAGTAGGAAGAATGGCTGGTAGATAATTGGTGTTAACGAGGCTTTCTCTCTAAACCGATGAAAGATGAAAGCTCGTCGGTGCAGTTTTTGGTTCCCTTGAAATGAGGGTGCGGGCGGGGTGGTATTTTTCAAGCAATAGAATTTAACACTCACTTTGGTTCACTTTTGCCGCGCCGCCATTGTTTCCCTCTATTTCGCCTCACACCCTTGGATCATTCGAGATGTGACGCCTTATTTATGGGCTTAAACTTGATCCAACTCTCTTATATAAAGTTAGTTTTTCTATTGGGCCCAAACGGAAAATTTTGCATGGCCCAAAGTGCACGAATCACCTCTAGACCAAAACGGGAAAAAAACTTAAGACAGTATTTTTTTTACATATATGTGACAACATTAATGATTATCAATCAATTATTATTGCACATAAAATATTTACCTTAATAGCATATTTAATACTTATTCACTATTAAAAATAGTTATTCAATAATATTTGTCCAATTTAAAAATTCAAGACACAATTTATTTTTTGTGTCTATTTTACCCTTAATATTAAATATTATTCTATATCTAATACATTTCCCAAAACATTAAACTTACCTCTATTATTTATAAGTATTAGAGTATTTCTTAAAAAATTTATTAAGTCGATAGTGGACAACTATTATTAGATAAAAGGAATATATATTGATATACTTGAAATAGGTCTAATGTGAATTCATTACATATTCGACTAATTTTTTTCATTCCTAACAGATACATTCAGCATCTACTAATTACTATACCATATATATATATATATATATATTCTTTTATTATCAAACTTTTTTATAGACATATAATTACTAAATGAATATATTAAGTATTTGTCCATAAATATACTGAATACCTTGTGCTGAAAATAGTTGATATAAACATGAAATAAGATATATATATATATATATATATATATATATATATATGTATATGTCATAAAGATTTTACATTTTGATCTTTAAAATACCTCATCTAGATATACTTATTACATCATTTGTACCCAAGATATAAATAGAAAATACTTTATACCTTACTCTAAAAAATACTTGAAATAAATATATTTAGAGGGTGTTTGGGATTGACTTAAAAGTTAGTCAACCCTACTTTTAAATTTGTTTTTGACTTTTGAAAGTGTTTGATAAATAAAAAAAATAACTTAAAATAAGTTTAAAATTATTAAAAATAAGTTAGGAAGTGTTTGAGAAGGTAAAAAAATAACTTAAAATAAGTTTAAAATGACCCTTGGATCATTATGTGACAAATGGCAGCAGATTAAAGGGGGACTAGACCAACTGGATAGAAAAGGCACTGGACATGAGCCGAATCCTCTTAAAGTAAATGGAACAGCGTGAAATTAGGAATTATAAAAAAAAATTATTCTTAAAACTGCTATATAAGTAAAAAAAAAAAAAAAAACTTTATATTTGTAATATTGATAATGTATTGTCATCTATACAATTAAGTCTTAAGAAAGGTTTTATAGTACGAGTTTCCCCAAAACATTTGACATGAGACTTGTCATACAATATCAATTGATGTTTAATATTCAAAATATTTTTTTATTACTATGAAATGTACCAATCGAGAATATATATATATATAGAGATATTTGCGTTCTTGTTGCATACTTCCCAATATCACATGAACATTCATTAAATATTCAACTAGAAAGTTGATACTTGTGTTTATTTTGTTCCACTCTTGAAGTGCCAAAAAAATTCTTGTTGGATTTTGAAAATTACAACAACAACAATAATTTAAATAAATAAAAAATACTAACAAAGTTTATATACGAAATCATTCTTTTAAAAAACTAATGTCATATAATGCCACTAAAAAAAGAGAATAATTTCAAGTGAGTAAATATGCGCCTTTCTAGGGCAATTTCCGAGTGAAATAAAGTTCCATAACCTAGCATGGCATAACATGCGACTCGGTATAAAAAGGATGTGATATGTAATTTTATTAGTAAATGAAATTAATTAATGATTGTAGTAGTTACATAAAAAGGAAAAGTAAGATCCGAAAATGGGGTCTTATTATATTTACGATATTTTATAAGAAGATATCATGATTTAGGGTGTGAACGATATACTGGTTAATTCTATTTGATTATTTGGTTTTAAGTTCTTATTAATTTATCAACATTATTAAAGTTACATAAATCTCTTAAATAATTATAATTTAGAGTATATTTACCATTAATAGTTATAATAAGTTTATTTAATTACAATTCATAATTATTGTATTAATTTAGTATGCAGGTATCACTTGCATGCGTTCACTCAATTTCAATGTATCGACACATTCAGTGATACACTTTGCACGCTTAATAGCCCTTATCATTGTGCGAATAATTTTACATACAACATCTCCCAATAAAAAAAAAGCTTAAGTCATCTGCGGCCCCTTAAAGTTGTTCGCATATTTCACTTAAATACCTCAACTAGAGGTTGTTCCTATTGAACACCTCTATCGTTCAAAACATGTACCTATTAAATATTTTTTGATGGCATGTCATTATAAGTGCAATACAATTGTAAGTACGCGCGTGAAGGCAGAATTTTTTTTTTGCTGACCAATAAAAAATGGACATATCAATATAAGAAAATTCATAATTTGAACATAATTTTTTTTTAAAAAAAGAAAAAACCCAGTTGTCTTCCCCAACTCATCTTCCCCAATTGAAATTCTCAATTCAAAATTACTTGAACCTCATCGGCCAAATTCCTTTGCTACCATCCCTCCACACGCCCCTTTCCCATATAATCCTTCATTCATTCTTTTTTTTTTAGCATCATTCCGCTATTATCAATATCATCATCGTTGTTCACATCATCGGAAAAACATCAATGAAATAAATAACCAGTAAAAACACAAAAAGATCAAAAGAGTTTACTGTTAAAGATTTTCATTTGAGTTGTAAAGAGAATTTCATCAAAAATAAAATCAAATTGAGTCAAAAAAAATTTCGACTAAACTCCATTTTTTTCGACAAAACTAATACGAATCTGAAGTTGTTTTCTTATATAATTAAGAATGGAAAGGAAAAAAGGTGGAATAAGGATGGTTATCAGAGTGTACACAATTTTAGTTGTCGATCGTTGTGCGTGTGTTCAGGCAAAAAAAAAAAATAGGGAATGAAGAAAAAAGAGGAAGAAAGGTTTGTTTTTTTTTTGGCTGAAAACATACTTTTTATTTTATTTTAATTTCTAATTTATTTTTAAATTGTTATTATGGGACAATGCCATGTGTCTTTTTTTGATTAGTTACAATGCCACGTCAGCCGCAAGTGTATAACACACCATTTCTATTTTTAGTTGATTGTTAAAAAATGTTCAATAGATATTTTTTTTTGACTAAAAAAGTTGTTCAATTGGAACAAGCCTAAGATAAGGTGTTCAAGTGAAATATGCGGACAACTTTAAGGGGTCGCAAATGACTTAAGCCTAAAAAAAAAATACAAATTTATACATACAACATATTCAACATACAATGGAAAGAAGAAGAATTAAGACACATGTTCTATGTTTTTCTCTCTCAATCTCTCCCATACAATGGAATGCAGTGAAGATACATACAAAGAAGAAGATCTAAATATATAAATATAACATACAGTCATTTGTCATAAAAAATATACAAGAGAAATAAACCAAAAGAAGAAGACGGGTTTACAATTTATTTGCTATTAAATCTGATAATACAATCTATACGGTATATTTGCACTTAATTAATCTAATCTATCTCTATTTATCAGTACAATTTTTTAAACACTCGCTATAAATGGAAAATAAAGGACATATATGTTTTAAGTCCTATCCCGTAATTTATTTTTTTTATTTGTTGTCTTTAAAGTTTAAACTTATCACATATGTTATATAATTTGAGAAGTGGTCATTTTAATGCACTTTATGTGCAGGTTCAATGACTTTGGAGTTTGGACCAATGCAAATCAAACCTCATTTTAGGCCCAACATGAAACACGTCTTGTGTCAATGACAACAACAACAAAATCACTACTAATTTTACATGTGGATCGAGTTTAGGAAGGACGTGCTATATACCCAATTACTTTATTTTTACTTGGTGGAAATAAAAAAATTGTTTTTAATAGTTCTATTCCAATAAAACATATTAAACTCAAATATATATGGACATTTATAACACGCGATAGGATAAGGTGAAACAAGGTGCATTGCATGTAACTAATAAACTTCAAGTTTGGTCAGGAACTAAAGCCAAATTAAAGTTCCTTATACCAACTACACTTGAACATCCACAACGCTACTTTGTCTTTTGAGGTGTTCCATTATTGCTTTTGGAACCATAAGGGCAAGGGCGGTTTGGATGGACTTATAAAAAATAATTTATAAGTTAAAAGTTAAAAGTCATAAGTGAATCGGAGCCTTTCCCCGACTAGTCAAAATAATTCTCCATGTAGTGAAAAGGGTGAGACTGGAAATTTTCATGACAATGAGAAGAGGCAAGATATTAGTAATGCCTCAAGAGACCTATTATGTTCGAATAGCTTTGATGCTTTATCAAAGACTACTGGAAAGCAAGTAAAGTTAACAGAGAATGACAACGATTTGATCTAAGAAAAGCAGGTCTCACCAACTACTTTGAATATCAAATTAATTAAGTCCAAAAACTCCCATATTTGTGCCTAAATATGTGATTGCAAAGAAGGATGAGTCAAGGGCCTTAGTGTCAAATACAATTGATTTGGGCGAGGATTCTCTTGATAAAGATGAGGAAGACAATATGCTTGATTTGGGCGAGGATTCTCTTCATAAAGATGAGGAAGACAATATGCTTGATTTAGGCGAGGATTCTCTTGATGAAGATGAGGAAGATATGTTGGACATATGCTTTGATAGAGTGGCTAGGGAAGGAGATCTATCACCTAGGCGACAAAGAAGTGGAAGCAACAAAAGCAAAAAAAAGACACATGAAAGGCAACATAGTTGGGACGGTAAACTGACTGAGGAGTTTGTTCCAAGGCACCTACCGATGCGACAGGCAAAGCAGAACCATTTGACAATATCAATAGGTTCAACAAGATCCAATAAATCCATAAAGAAAGTATGAATTATCAAGTGTTGTTGGATAGGTTTGAAGAAGAAGACAAGCGAAAAATACTTCAAGTTGATGGCCAATCAATCCTTTTTAATTCATGCGTTTGTAATAGAAAGTTTGAGGCTGATAACTCAACTTTCTTCTTGATTGGCATATTTTTACATTATTTAAGCATCCTCATTTGTAATATCATCATGAAGTGTATTACAAACTCTGTGGTGATCAGAAAATACTTAGTTCTCTCTAGTTCTTATTTTCTTCATGCTTGTTAGGTAGTAGACGTTAGGTACTTCATTAGGATTAGTAAGGTAAGGCCTAGCCCCCCTTGCTTGCACTTATCCCTATTGATATTTTTTATGTTTAATAAAAGGCCACTAGACACTGTCTAGTGGTAAATTTGCGGGGGGGGAAAAAGTCATAAGTGAATGGTATCTTACTTTTGACGTATTTTTGAACTTTTCTGGCCTAAAAATGAGTGCTTAACTGCACTGTGTAACATTTCCAAGCACTTCCACAATTAAAAAAAGTGCCAAAAAATTAAAAATACCTAAAAATAAGTTAATCCAAACAGGCACTAGGTCATGGTCTTCACCGTCAATTTTCACCTATAAATTTAGGCTTTTGAATAAGGTATTGGTACGAATGTCATTCTAGAAATTATCTAAAGAAGTTCTTCAAATGAACAAACAATATTTTTACGTGCATGTTGGGCCGGGGACGCTATTATTCTCCACTTACTTTATTTTCTAATTAAGACAAGAAAGACTACCAAATTTTTCAATTATTCACTTTTTGCTAAGACAAGAGGGGACAGGGCAAGTCGGAAAATTCAAAATACAAAGGCTCTTACCGATTAAAGTTAAGTGACGAATTAGGATAATATAATAAAATAGTCAAAGATCACTTCCACACAAGATTCGTAGGAATAAAATTTACGTACATCTTTTTCTCCGAAGATCTTATTTGTGTAACTATATACTACAATATATATGTTATAGTCAAAGACTTCCTTGTAAAATAAGGTTAGAATCTGTATACATTTTGTCTTTTTGATCAGACTTACGCCTATGAGACAATACTAATTATTTCCTAATAGTCAAATACTTACTTGCGGGACCGGTGGATATGGATTAAATATTATGGTGATATATTTTTGTTTTTGTTATGTTTACTTTTGTATTGATTTAATAAAGTATTTTACGTGTTGTGCAAGAACCAATTATATGCTATCCCTTAAAAAAAATAAAAAATAGTATATGCTATCCAACTTTGTTTGACGTGTCCTCTTCAGTCTTCCCTCCGGGATAGTGTATTAAAAGTGACAAAGTAGTTTGTTAATTAGGTAGGAGTCCTCCAAGTTTTAAATATTAGGTAGAAGTGACAAATATATAATTAATATTAATGAAATTAAAAAATCTTTCCTCAACAGCCCCAAACTTTTAACTTTTACACTTTTACCCTATATTTTTTACCTCAAAATACCTAAAATTTCACTAAAATATATGAGAAGAAAAAAGGCGGTACTTTTTTCTCACCTGCAGCGTCTTCAACAACGAGCCTGAAGGACAACTACCAAGTCTTCAACGAGGCTGAAGTATGCTTCTCAATTCAACGAGGCTGAAGTATGCTTCTCAATTCCCTTCTTCTTCTTTTTCTTCATCCTCATCATTCTTAATTTGTAAGCATATATGTGGTTTATGAGAAGATCTATCAAGAAAATTTTGTGAAAATGGATACCAAAATTTTTTGAACTTTTTGCATTGCATTGGTTCCGTTTGATCTTGAAATTAACTCAAAAGAGCATTATTGATAAGTATAAAAATTACTTTGTGTCCATTCTTCAGCTAGGTTTATTAAATCTAATTTGATTATTTCAGCCAACAACTTTCGTAGTTGTCTAGACAACTACTGAAGTTGTTTGTAGAAATAAAT
>JAJOOF010015617.1:0-27357 GCA_029582545.1 Solanum lignicaule
ACACTCACACAACTTTGCACTACTTGTAAGGTAATGATTTCAAAACTTGAACTATTCAATTTGTATTTGAAATCACAAAGTTGTTACTTGACCTTGGGAATAAATTGCATGCTAAATTTGATATAAAGTACCCCTGGGACGATGGTTTAGTGAGTGTTGTTGATTAATTTTATTAAAGAATGTGATTATTACATTCTAGTTGTGTTTTTGACTTAGGGTTTCAAAATTATAATTGTCGGATGTATAAATTACATGATTGGAACCCTAGGGACGATAGAATAACATGAAAATATGTTGAAATGCATTCTCTAGAAGTGTTTTGGTAGTTGCAATAATGTTCTTGTGATGGTCATATTGTGAAATTTTTTATCTGCACCCAGTACTGGTCGACGACCATGACCTACGGACCTTGGGTCTAGTTCTGTTAATCAGATGCACAATTCACTAGCCTAAGTTGTGAACCACGATTTGACCGAGTAGCCTAAGTTTTTAACCACGATTTGGCTTATGGTCCGTTGTTCTATCGACGGACCATTCTGGTGAACCGTCGTTCCAACTTCAGAGGCCTAAAATGTTACTTCTTGACCTACGGTGGGCATCGATGACCCGTAGGTACTAACTGTCGGTCCCAAAAATAGTCACTGTCCAACAATTATTTTATGCTTCAAAATTTATTTTGTTTGTTTTATTGATTTGTTTTGCGCACTTTGGAAACTAACAAGTTTTTAACAATGAAATGACGCCAAAGAAAGTCAATACGTACAAATGACAAAGGAAGTCTAAGTTTGTGGCACCCTCACTCCGACTAATTGATGAATCTAGTGGGTCAGAGTATGTACTTGAGCATACCAGAGGCTCCCCGCTACACCTCGAACCACGAGCAAAAGTATAGGCAGGTTGTGGTGTCGGATGAGGAGAAATCCCTGGTCATGATAATGCCCCCATTTTGAGGAGGAGGCCCAACCTTCAAATACTGAGAATAGAAAGTCACGATCTAGCTTCGGCTCCAGCTCTGATTCAGTACCCGCCTTAGCATTGAATGCTACTAGTTCTGGCGAGGATCATGACCTTTCCGCATGACCAGCTGATTAATACAACTAAAAATGATTATCAAATGGGGATAGTGCGGAAATGGACTTTTATGTGGGACCCTGAGCAACGACATGGATTACTACGATGGATGGCTCACCACATTGCTGATGAGGGAAAGAGCACTGAGTGGGTGTGTGATATGACACAACTGATCTGGAAGGCGACCTTGAGCTTTGCGGCCAAGTTTTAGTGGTTCAGCCAGATTGTCCTTCACATAGGCGGACAATGTTGTGACTTGGGATCATGCAGTTATGCTTACAACATTAATGACGGGGCTAGAAATTGATTTCTCTCAGATTATTACACTGGAGATACACGAGAGGGCCTTCCGCAAAACTACTACTATACCCTTTCCATGCCTTATTTTTCACATTTGTAGGAGGATATAGTTTCGGTGTGGCATTGTGACAAGCTCATTGAGGTGACCAAGACGGTTGACTTGGGCTTGATTAAAGATGTTGCGAACCTAGCATCTCCTCAGAAAGGTATACATGTTGACTTACCATATTTGGGTGATGCTATTGTTGTTGATGTTGAGCAGGTTGGGGTCGAGCAGGAAGATGATGATACTACTACTGCGGAGCCCAATGTGAAGGCTCCCCCATCCACTTCATGTGGCTATGCTGCAAGCATAACTCGTGCTCCTACCCATTTTAGGTTTACTTTGCTGCCTCTTGCTCGTGTCCAGAAATTGGAGACTCGGATGGTCACCCTTTTGCATCACATTCGACCTTGGATGCAGAAATCGGTGGAAGAGTCATAAGTTCGTATAGAGAAGTTTATGGATGTGAAGATTCAGGCGGTGCATCGGAGGATTGCTGCATTTGAGCTTAGAGTGATGGAGATGCCTCAGCCTAGGCCCATTATTTATCTGACTACTTTCCTAACGGAGTTAGCCAAACTCTGAGTTGAGGTTGATGTGTTAGCTACTCTAGAGGAGGATGTCCCAGAGCTTACACCAGAGGTAGATGCAGGTGAGGTGGTGATGAATGCACTATTTGGAGAGGAAGCACCTTATCTTTACCCATCTCATGCAGTTGGAAAGTGCACATGCACTTTTGGGCCCACTACTGATCTAGAGAAAGAGAGACAAGCTAGAAAAGAAAAAGAAGCAACAGTTCGCGGCATCCCAACAACAGTCTATACTTGATGAGGAGTTGAGGCAGCGGAGAGTTGTAGAGCTGGCTGCGGGTGCATCTGGATCGAGGAGAACTACTGATGGTGTTCCCACTACTGTTGGGGGCGTTACTGATGGCATCACTCTTGCTGATCCAGTGGTTCCAGGCAACCGGACCCACCCTCTTTTTTATTTTTCTTTGGTGCCTATGCTCCACAAGTTTTGTATCACCTGATGTATTATATTCTATTTTTGTGCATTGAGGACATTGCATCATATTTTCTGTGAGGGTGAGGTGAATGGATTGTGAGTGTGAGGGTGAAGTCTGAATAACCCAACTCACAATCCTTCCTTGGGGTTTTCTTGCCTATGTTCTTTTTCCTTAAAGAACTATTTTAATTTCTGTTGAACCAACATGTTTAGGATAGTATAAATGTAGAAGTAAACTAAAATGAAAGCATGATGGCATAAGAGCATGAAAATTGAGATCCCTCCAAATTTTGATAATATGTGCTATATATGTGGGCTTGATGAGTTAAATGTGTTGGATCTTCATATGACATGATAGGAACCGATATGACAACATGACTTAAGCTATAACTTTTACCAGATGCATTAATGATTTAATAGTGAAACAATGTGCCATGTGTGTGAGAGGTTGTTTGTATATTCATATAGTGTGTGCCAATCTAGAACTTGCCCCGTCAATCTTGCTAAGATGATTTATACTGTAAATTGGGAAATGATCATAGGCTATTGTTGATAATGAGTCCACTTAAGCCTAAAAGCAACCAACCAAAAGAAATAAATGCTCCCTTTGATCAAAATGTTTGAGCCTAACGAATACTATTTCTTTCAATACACCCAACTCACCTTCCCTAAAAATTTGTTTGGCCCTGGTCCCTCTTTGGAAATTGTGCACCCCAACTCAGGCTGAAAGCCTAAGTTGAGGATGGCTATTTCAAAAGTTACCTTAATCTTGGCCCTGGTCCTCCCTAGGACATCGTGCACCTCAACTCATACAAATACATAATTTGAGGGTGGCTATGATGAAGGAAAACTTAAAAAAATGGTATGAAAAGAGCAGATTGTAGAAAAAGATGAGCAAAAGTGTAGAAAATGGTGTGACGAAATAAAAAAGAAACAAAAGAATGATGATGCTTGAATAAAAATATGAAGAAAAGATGAAACAAGCAAGAATTATAAGTCAAATTCACACCCGCGCTTAAATAAGTCATAAGGAGAAGAGCAGAAAACAAGACGATGTCAAAATTGGTTGTGCAAGAGGTAAAATAGCCAATGTAATGTCAAGGAGGACAGAAAAGTCACTAAATATCCAAACATACCACACTTGACCCTGAGCCTATGTTACAAGCTAATAAAGTCCTATAGTGATCCTAAGTAACCAGTCTGGAAAGTCAAAGCTGAGAAAATAAGGGCAAGCCTATGGTATTGAGCACTAGTTGTATTTGAATTCAATTCTGAGTGTGAGTGTATACTGAGTCCCTAGCTAAAACATCAAACTATGTGTGAAAAAAGGATTTCTTTGTGGTAAGGGCACAAGTCACATTGATATAGAATTGGTATCTTGGTGATTGTTGTCTGTGTATGTGAACTGTCTATTGGTATGTCTATGTCATGTATTGAACCGCATGAGTTAGCTTGTTGAGTCTAAATGAGAAGATTTGCATTGTGTTAAAAATAGTTAAAGAAGGTAATTGATAGAAAATGTCATGTGATTTCTTGAGTTTGTGTGTTGCTTCTGCATAAGTGTGTCCTTTAGAGGTTGTTGTGTCACTTGAAGACAAGCAACAATTTTAAGTTGAGGGTGTTGATGTACCATGAATTTATGGTATTTTTTATGCATTAAACTTGGAGTTTTGCACGAGTCTTAGGCATTTTGTTATTAGATGTGATGGTATTTTGATCTAATTTTGTAGGAAATAAGTTTGGAGCAGTTAGTGTTGAAAGTGTTTGAAGCAGCAGGATTTTTGCAACAGACGAGCCCACCTATGAGTCTTCATTCACTTGACGAGCCGTAGGTGGAGGCGTGGATCAAGAGTTCAAAGAAGTCTGACTAAGGGACCACAGAAGCACTTACGAGGTGTGAATCAAATGACTTACCTTCGTTGATGGGTCGTCGATAACTTCAGAGTGGATGAGTTGTAGTACTTGAATAGTGGTTGAACAAGACGGACCGTGCTTATACCTACGGGACGTAGGTCATGACCGTCATTAACATCCTCATGATTTTTGGCCAACTAGTGAGTAACGGTGGAGACCACGGACCGTCGTTCCTTCAACAGACTGTAGGTGACCAGAATTTCCTAAACTTCCTTTTCCTACTTGGTTTAAGATTTAGTTTCTATAAATATTAGTTGTAATTTTTGTTTTTGGGTTGTTAGAATTTTTATGATACTTTGTTTTAACTTTGGGAATTATTTTGCGAACACTTCGACAATTAATTCTTGAAGCTTCATTTATGATATTTGTGTTTGATTTTCAATTCAAGATTTCAGATTTCATCTATTCTAATTGTAAGTTCATGATTTATTTTATTAACCCTAATATAAATTGTAAATTGCCAAGCATGAGTATCTAAATCCACAACTAGGGTTGTGGGAACCATGAGTAATTAACAATGTATGACTAATAATTAAGTAATTCTGAAATAGTGTTTATGCATGTATTGTTAATCCCTTCGTTTTGAATGCTTTTTAACGGTGCGCATTGTTAGAACTCGCCTCATTCCTACTTTCCTGATCAAGGAAGTAATGAATGAGAAAGGGATTGAACAACATAGATTTAGACATGATAATTTGCTATCTAATAGCCTGACCCACCTAACGCAAGGGCTAATCTGGGGTTAAGGGTAAGGGTTAGTAAATCATACACCCATAGACCGATCAAGTTGCGTGGTGAAATTCCCTACTTGGATGATCAATCACTTAGGAGATACCTAACCTACCAACGTTGCATGTTAACACTAGGAAATAGTTACTATTATTAGGAATACTGCGTTAAGAGCTTGTGGGGAACACATATGCCCTAGTTTTCATCTCATGTTGATAATCCAAACTGTGAATCTTGATTACTTATTACTTGTTACTACAAATCAATCAACTGTTATTTTATTTACAAATCTCTTTTTTTATGGAAATAAACCTGATGAAAAGTACAATTAACTATGAATTAGCCTAATTCTAGACCATATTCCTTGTGGGATCGATACTAACCTCAGTTAGGTTCTTTATTTGTTAACGATCACTTATACTTCTTTAGAAAGGTGTAATTTGGGAGTATCACACTCCAGACTCTCCAAGAGCAAGAGGGTTCTTCCGATGTGGTTACCGGTAAGTTGAAATTCTTTCATCTTGATGTTTATGTTTTGCTTGATCCCGATGCTACATTGTCTTTTGTGATGCCATATATGGCTATGAGGTTTGACATTCTTCTGGATGTGTCGTTAGACTAGTTTTATGTCTCTACTCCTATCGGTGAATCTATTGTATCTAAGAGAGTCCATCAAAATTATTATGTTTCCTTATCCCATGGAGTAACTCATGCTGATCTTATAGAGATTGATATGCTAGATTTTGATGTCATTCTTGGTATGTATTGGTTGCATTCTTGTTATGCTTCTATTGATAGTAGAACCCGAGTGGTCAAGTTTTAGTTTTCAAATGAGCTTATCCTAGAGTGGGAAGGAGGAAATTCTATGTTGAAAGGTCGGTTTGTTTCTTGTCTTAAATCTAGAAAGATGATTTCTAAGGGTTGCATATACCATCTAGTTAGGGTGAGGGATATGGATTCCGAAACCCCTACTCTTGAGTCGGTCCCAGTTGTAAATGAGTTTTTGGAAGTGTTTCCAGATGATCTACCCGATATTCCTCCCGAAAGGGAAATAGACTTCGGTATTGACCTTCTTCTAGATACGCAACCTATCTTTGTTTCTCTTTACCGAATGGCTTCGACAGAACTTAAGAAAGTTAAAGAGCAATTGAAAGATTTATTGGATAAGGGTTTCATTCGACCGAGTATCTCTCCATGGGGTGCTCCAGTTTTGTTTGTACGAAAGAAAGATGGTTTGCTTCATATGTGTATCAACTACAGTTAGTTTAACAAGGTTACCATTAATAATAAGTATCCTCTCCCAAGGATAGATGATTTGTTTGACCAACTACAAGGAGTAAGTTATTTCTCTAAGATTGACCTCCGATCGGGTTATCATCAATTGAGGGTGAAGGAGGATGATATTCCTAAAATGGGTTTTCAAACTTGGTATGGTCATTATGAGATTTTGGTGATGTCCTTTGGCTTGACTAATGCTTCGTCCGCTTTTATGGATTTGATGAATAGGGTATTTAAGCAATACCTTGACATGTTTGTGATTGTGTTCATTGATGATATATTGATCTGTTCAAGGAGTGAGGACGAGCATACCGATCATTTGAGGATTGTGTTGCAAGTCCTCAAGGACCGACAACTATTTGCAAAGTTTAGTAAAGTGAGTTTTGGTTAAAGTCTGTGGCTTTTCTTGGTCACATTATTTTCGGAAAGGGTATTGAGGTAGATCCTAAGAATATGGATGTAGTAAAGAGTTGTCCTAGACCTCTATCCCCTTCAGATATTAGAAGTTTCTTAGGCTTAGCCGGTTACTATAGAAGGTTTGTGGAAGGGTTTTCGTTAATTTCCTCTCCATTGACGACATTGACCTAAAAAAAGCCAAATTCTTATGGTCGGAAGCTTGTGGAAAGAGTTTTCAGGAATTGAAAGAATAGACTTACTTCCGCTCCGGTGCTGACTTTACCGGAAGGAACCTATGGGTTTGTTGTTTACTGTGATGCTTCAAGAATTGGGTTAGGATGTGAACTTATGCAAAATGGGAAAGTCATTGCCTATGCCTCAAGGCAACTTAAGGTTCACGAAAAGAACTATCCTATCCATGATTTAGAACTACCGGCGGTTGTGTTTCCTTTGAAAATTTGGAGGCATTACTTATATGGTGTTCATGTCGGTGTTTTTACTGACCACATAAGTTTGCAGTATGTGTTTAATCAGAAGGATCTAAATCTTCACCAAAGAAGGTGGTTTGAGTTACTAAAGGACTATGATATGAGTGTTCTCTATCACCCAGATAAAGAAAATGTGGTGGCGGATGTTCTTAGTCGATAGTCAATGGGTAGTGTTTCCCATGAAGAGGATAGTAAGAAGGAGTTGGTTCGAGATGTTCATAGATTGGCCTGGATGGGTGTTCGATTGGTAGACTCCACTAAAGGTGGTGTTGTGATTTAAAATGGTTCAGATAATGTTTTGTGGCGGATGTGAAAGCCAAGCAAGGTCTTGATCCGACTTTAGTTAAATTGAAGAAAGCGATGCTTAAAAAGTTTGTAGAGGATTTCTCCCAAAGGGGAGATGGTGTGCTTCGTTATCAAGGTCGTTTGTGTGTTCCCAATGTAAATGATTTGAGATAATATATCTTATCAAAAGCCCATAGTTCTCAATATTCCATTCACCCGGGAGTTACCAAGATGTACCGTGACTTGCGGGAGGTCTATTGGTGGAAAGGGATGAAGAAGTATATTACAGAATGTGTGGCCAAGTGTCCTAATTGTCAACAAGTGAAAGTTGAGCATCAGAAGTTGGGAGGTTTTTCTTAAGATATCAGCATTGCTACATGGAAGTGGAAAGACGTGAATATGGACTTCGTTGTTTGTTCACATCGCACCCCGCAACAACATGACTTGATTTGGGTTATAGTAAATCGTATGACGAAATTGGCTCATTTTATTCTAGCCAAAGTTTCATATTCGGCGGAGGACTATGCTAAGTTGTACTCGAGGGAAATGGCTAGGTTGCATGGAGTACTCTTGTCCATTATCTCCGATCATGGTATCCAATTTACTTCTCAATTTTGGAAATCCTTCCAAAAGGGTCTTGGTACTCGGGTTAATCTTAGTACGGCCTTTCATACACAAATCGATGGGAAAGAGGAGTGTACTATCCAAACTTTGGAATATATGATGAGAGCGTGTGTAATTGACTTCAAAGGTAATTGGGATGATTACTTGCCTTTGATTGAATTTGCATATAATAATAGCTATCACTCAAGTATTGGTATTGCTCCATTTGAGGCGCTCTACGGTAAGAGGTGTACATCCTATATAGGTTGGTCTGAAGTGGGTGAAGTTGCGTTGATAAGTCTTGAGTTAGTACATAAGGCTAGGGAGAAAGTTTGGCTTATTAGAGAAAGGTTTAAAACGACTCAAAGTCAACAAAAGTCCTATGCTGATGTTAGAAAAAGAGATCTTGAGCTCAATGTGAATGATTGGGCTACTTGAAAATTTCACCCATGAAAGGTGTAATGAGATTTGGAAAGAAAGGGAAGTTTAGTCCCCATTATGTGGGGCCGTATCGGATTTTGAGGCGTGTTGGTAAGGTTTCTTATGAACCTGAATTGCCTAATGACTTGGCATTGATGCATCCGGTTTTCCATGTCTCTTTGTTGAAGAAATGTGTTGGTGATCTGACATCTATAGTTCCATTGGAGAGTCTTGGCATAAAGGATAGCCTTTCTTATGAAGAAGTTACGGTTGAGATCTTGGACCGGCAAGTTCGAAAGTTGAGAAATAAAGAAATTTCTTCGGTGAAGGTTCTTTGGATGAATCAGTTAGTTGAGGGTGCTACTTGGGAGGCTGAGGTCGAAATGATATTTCGTTATCCTCATCTCTTTCCCTCCATCCCTACTCTAGCTTGAGGTATTTAGTTTCTTATGGTTCACTCTTTTGGTGTCATATGTCTTAGATATTCCCATGATTCCTCATTTATGCATGTTTATGAAAAACTTGATTTTTGAGAAAAATGAGTTAGTTTGATTGATTTCTTCATGCTTATGTGCATTTGAGTATGAGTTGCATATAGACCTTATGAAATGATGTTTTGAACATGCTTTAGCTTGGAGTTGAAGTTTCCTCCTCGGATATGTGCATTTATATAATTGCATTCATGTTGGGCAGCTAGGTGTAGTTCCTACCCTCCTTATGATGTTTTGAATCTCATTCGAGGATAAATGTTCCCGGGGGAGATTTTGTACCACCTCAAATTAGAGAAAGGCTAGAAAAGAGGTCAAACGGGCATGTCGAGAACCCAAAAGTGGACCACGGAACCTTCCATGGAGCCCTAAATGGGCAGTGTAGGTGACCACATTCCGTTTGGGCGCTCGTGGTATGTTCCAGAACGTGCCCCAGGCAAGTGTCCCTCCCATGAACGCCTAGACGGCTCGTGGTGAGGTTGACGGACCTTCCAAGGGCTCGTCAAGTGACCTACTCAAAATGGGCTTCTCCCATAGTCGCTGGTCAAGGACCACGGACGCCTAAACAGACCTTCAACCCCTACGCGGAACGTGAAGTCATCCGTGAAGGTTTTTTATCAGACTTAGAGTTTATGGTCAACTTCAAATGATCATATATTTTAGCACAAAATGAATTTCATGGCCCATGACCTATCAAATTAAAGATCTTTGAGTACTCTTTCCAACGCCACTGAGATTGCCAAATTCCAAGCTTGAAGTAAAAAGTTATGCTCGAAATAGTGAAGCTCTGTCGGGCAGAGTTTCTTCACGACCTGCTAGACGGGTCGTGGTGGTTTAAGACGATCCGTGAAGGCTTCCTTGAAGTCACTTCATCAGCTTTTAAGTCAGGGCCTTTTCCCAATTGTTTTAAGTCAATACTATGCTGTTTTACCTTCTATCCAAAGCCCTATATAATGATTTTTACTCCTAAAATCACCCAATTCAATTCATTCTCTCAAATTCCCAAAAGAAGATCAAGTCCTCTCAAATAATTCTCTCTCTAAGGAAGAAGAAGAAGTCAAGTTAGGGTTTCAAGATCAAGTCTCCAAATTCACCAATTGCTTTAGGGCTTTGAACTCTAAGGTATGATAGTGTTCACCTATGGAGCTCTTTCCTCCATAGGGTTCCTAAATTCTCCAATTGCAAGTTAGAAATCTCCAATTGAAGTTGTGGTTTTCTTCTATATCATGGGTTCCTTTCAATGTTGATTCAATTGATTGTTTTATGAACTATCATGCATGAATTGTGATAATTCCATGTTTTTAAGATGAATCCCCATGAACTCATGCATAACCCATGTTTTCTAAGCAATGATGATATAATGTGGGTTTTGAACTACGAAAGATGAATTTATGAAGATATGCATGTTTTATGAAAGTAATGCTTATGACTCAAGAAAGCTTATAGATGAAGGTATCTATATGTTTAATGAAGCTTGGCCACATGACATAAATAACATCTATATTTTCCCTCAATGCTTTTTGGGCTATTTTTATAAACTAGGTCTTGATCAATATGGTATCTGGATATGCCATTAATGATTATATATCACGCTTTCAAAACTATTTCCATTAGTAGTAGGGCATTTCTAGCATGAAGTGAATGACTATGGGCCTTAAAGCTATTATGATAAAAAAGATCATGGATGGTGAAAGGTTTTCTCACGCATGGTCTAGGGAGATATCCTATGATAAGACAAGTGACGAATACCCATGTCTCTTAATGATAAGACAAGTTAAGATTAATAACTATTCCGTGGGATTTATGATTAGCACCGAGAGGATATTGAGATGGAAGCTCTCCCATTGCTAGAGGTCGGGTTTCTAGCAGCAATCTCCTTATCCTATACCTATGTTCCCCCATAGGATGATTGTCTTAAGATAGACGATGATTGTCTCAGATAGACATTAGCTAGTAGATCCACGTAATCTAGAAGTTCATGATTCTACCTTGGCAAGTAGGACATTCTCCTTTCAGTGTGAGATGAGTACACCAGATTTCATATTATAGCTCACATGATCTCTATGTCGGTTGAGGCTACTTTCCACAATAATGATGAACTAAGGTTACTTCAAGAAGTATCTCACCAGTGTTCAAAGATGAGTTTTACTTGCATTGACCATGATTATGATTATGTTTTCTAACCTCTTATTTTATGATTTTACTTGTTCTTTTCATCACATGAAAGGTCCTTTTAGCATGATTTTATAACTCTATGCATTGTTATCATACTTGGTACATTTTTGTACTAACGCATACTCTTGCCTACATTATTTCCCAAATGTAAGGTCCGACATTCCAGTTTCCCATCTCTGTTACTAAGGATCACTTAGTAGATATTGAAGATTGGTAATTCCTCATGTTCCGAGGACCGAGCATTTATTTCTTATTGTCTTTACTTTTTAGTATTGTTTGTGATGTACGGGTTATGTCCCGATCACTCTTGATGTTATAGATGGCTTCTGAGACTATGTAGACTTCCGCTTTGTTTTGACAAAACTCTTTATGATATGAATTATCTTTTAAAATCTCTTATTTTCTATTATCTTGTTTATGCATGCTAAGTGGCTTGTGTAGGGCCTCTTGGGGTCCTATACTCCATATTACGTCTAGGGTATACTTTGGGCCGTGACAATGATTCTAAAGTAGCTAAGAGAGCTTATAGAAACTCTTTTATTTCCATTTCTCATAGAATAACTCATGTTGATTTTGTAGAGCTTGATATGTTAGATTTTGATGTTATTCTTAGGATGGATTGGCTTTATGCATATTATGTTTCCATAGACCGTAGGACGCGATTGGTCACATTCAAGGTTCCAACAAACCTATCATGTTATGGGAATGGGGAAATTCTATGCCTAAGGGTCAGTCTGTTTCTTGTCTAAAGGCTAGGAAAATTATTTCTAAGGGTTACATCTATCATCTAATTTGGTTGGGGATATTGATTCCAAAACCACTACTCTTGAGTCAGTTCCAATTGTAAGTGAGTTTCCGAAAGTGTTTCCCGATGATCTTCCTGGTATTTCTCCCAAAAGGGAAAAAGACTTCGATATTGACTGCCTTCCAGATACGCAGCCTATTTTTATTTCTCTTTATCGTATGGCCCCGATAGAACTTAAGGAGCTAAAGGATCAATTGAGGTATTTGTTGGAAAATGGTTTTATTAGACTAAGTATCTCACCATGGGGTGCTTCGGTGTTGTTTGTTCAAAAAAAGGATGGTTCACTCCAAATGTGCATTGACTATCGACAATTGAATAAGGTTACCATTAAGAATATGTATCCTAAGATAGATGATTTGTTTGATCAACTCCAAGGAGCTAGTTACTTCTCTAATATTGACCTCCGGTCGGGTTATCACCAATTAAGGATGAAGGAAAGTGACATTACGAAGATGGTTTTCAAACTCGGTATGGTCATTATATGTTTTTGGTGATATCTTTGGTTTTACTAATCCCCCGACAGTGTTTATGGATTTGATGAATAGTGTTTTTAAGAAATATTTTGATATGTTTTTTATCGTGTTTATTATTGATATTTTGAGATACTCACGGAGTGAGGATGAACATGTTGATCATTTGAGGATTGTGTTGCAAATTCTCAAGGATCGTGAGTTGTATGCTAAATTTAGCAAGTGCGAGTTTTGGTTGAGGTCCGTTGCTTTCCTTGTATTGTCTTCGGTAAAGGTATTTAAGTCGATCCTAATAAAACCAAGGCAGTTAAGAATTGGCCTAGACCTTTGTCCGCTTTGGATATACGAAATTTCTTGGGCTTGGACGGTTATTATAGGAGGATTCATGGAAGGATTTTCCTAAATTTCTTCGTCTTTGACAACCTTGATTCAAAAGAAGGTGAAATTCCTATAGTCAGAAGCTTGTGAGAAGAGTTTTCAAGAATTGAAAGATATACTCACTTCAACCCTATATTGTCATTGCCGGAAGGATCGAATGGTTTTGTGGTTTATTATGATGCTTCACAAATTGTTCTTGGTTGTGTTTTGATGCAATATGGGAAAGTCATTGCTTATGCTTCAAGACAATTAACAATGCATGAGAAAATTACCTGACTCATGATTTGAAGTTAGCAACGGTAGTGTTTTCCCTAGAGATTTGGAGACATTACTTGTAAGGTGTTCATGTAGATATGTTTACCGACCATAAGAGTTTGAAATATGTTTTCACTCAAAAGGATTTGAATCTTTGTCAAAGGAAGTGATTTGAGTTATTGAAGGATTGCGACATGAGTGTCCTCTATCATCCCGAAAAAGTGAATATGGTGGCCGATGCTCTTAGTCGACTATCAATGGGAAGTGTTGCTCATGTTGAGGATGATAAGAAGGAGTTAGTTTGTGATGTTCATAGATTGGCCCGATAGGGTGTTCACTTGGTTGATTTCAATGAAGGTGGTGTAGCTGTTCATAATGGTTATGAATCCTCGTTTATATCGAATGTGAAGGCTAAGCAAGATCTTGATCTGGTATTGGTTGACTAAAATAAGTCAGTTTTCAAAAAATCCATTCAGGCTTTCTTTCAAGGAGGAGATGGTGTCTTTCGATATCAAGGTCGGTTATGTGTTTCGAGTGTTGATGAGTTGAGGAATCAAATTTTGACAGAGACTCACAATTCTCGGTATTCTATTCACCTAGGATCCACCAATATGTACCGTGATTTGCGGGATGTCTATTGGTGGAATGTGATGAAGAAGGATATTGCGGGATTCGTGGCTAAATGTCTAAATTGTCAACAAGTGAAAGTTAAGCATAAAAAATCGGGTGGTTTGTCTCAAAAAATCAGTATCCCTACATGGAAGTGGGAAGATTTAAACATGGACTTCATTACGGGCTTACCTCACACTCGTCAATAGTTTGATTCAATTTGGGTCATTATGGACCAAATGAAGAAATTGGCTCACTTTCTTCATATTTAAACTTCATTCTCATCAGAAGATTATGCCAAGATTTATATTCGGTAAATGGTAAGGTTACATGGAGTGTCTTTATCAATTATCTCCGATCGTGGTACTCAACTTACATCTTAGTTTTGAAAGTCATTTCAGAAAGGTCTTGGTACTCAAGTGAAAATTAGCACAACTTTTCATCCTTAGACCGATGGACAAGCCGAGTGTACTATTCAAACTTTGGAAGATATGCTAAGAGCTTGTGTGATCGATTTCAAGGAAAGTTGGGATGATCATTTACCTTTGATTGAGTTGTTTATAATAATAACTATCATTCTAGCATTGGGATGGCACCGTTTGAGGCTCTCTACGGTATGAGGTGTAGGTATGTTATTGGTTGGTTTGACGTTGGTGAGGTTGCTTTGGTAGGGCCCGAGTTGGTGTACAAGGCTATGGAAAAGCTCTGACTTATTCGTGAAAGGTTGAAAACGGCTTAAAGTCGACAAAAGTCTTATGCCGATGTTAGAAGAAGAGAGATTGAGTTTGAAGTTAATGATTGGGTCTACTTGAAAATTTCACCCATGAAAGGTGTGATGAGGTTTGGAAAGAAAGGGAAGCTTAGTCCCCGTTGTGTGGGTCAATATTAGATTTTGAAGCGTATTGACAAAGTTTCTTATGAACTTGAGTTGCCTAATGATTTAGCATCGGTACATCCAATATTTCATGTCTCTTTGTTGAAGAAGTGTGTTGGAGATCTAAAATCTATTGTTCCTTTGGAGGGGGAAGTTAAAGGAAATTTTTCTTATGAAAAGGTTCCGATTGAGATTTTAGACCAGGAAGTCCAGAAGTTCATAAACAAAGAAGCTGCTTCTGTGAAGGTTCTTTGGAGGTACCAATTAGTTGAAGGTGCTATTTAGGAGGATGAAGTTGATATGATGTCTCGGTATCCTCATCTCTTTCCCTCCGCTTCTGTTCTAGCTTGAGATATTAGTTCCTCACGGTTCATTCTTTTAGATCCATGTGTTTTAGTCATTCTCATGTTTCCATATGCTTGTATGTTCATGAAGACTCAATTTTTGATGTTATGAGCTAACTTTGAGTGATTCTCCATGTTTATGTGCATTTGATGAAATTTTCATCCATGATGGGTTGTTAGTTTCTCTCTTACTCTATTCATGCTAGCTTGGGTCCCATTCGAGGACGAATGTTCCCATGAGGGAGATATTGTAACACCTCGGAAGTTGGAAATATGAGAAAGGAAAGAAAAAGTGTAGAAATTCTCTGAAGCATTGGTCTATGAGAGAGACCTACAACTCGTAGGAATTCCAACGAGCCGTAGGAATGGAATCGCAGGACCAAGAATGGAGTTGTGGAAAATTAAGTTTCTGAAGTTTGACATACGAGTGAACATGATGAACTATAGTAAAATGACGAGTTGTAGATGGGTTCCGTAGAAAGGTTCCAGACTTAGTGAAATTTTGGACTTAAACTTGGGTTCTACGGATAAGATCTATGAACTGTAGAAAATTTGATGGACCGTAGAAAGGCCTCGTGGGAAATGATTGAATTTTTGGGTTTCTGAAGTTGGTTCCATTATTGACCAGTTAGGCCTAGATCTATGAACTCGTAGGTCATAACCGTAGGAACCATCTGACAGTTATTTTTAAGGGTATTTGGTCTTTTTCTATGCATCTAATACCTAGACTACGTCGTTTTACCCAATTTCTAAGTCCTATAACTATTTTTTTTTTATTCCTAAAACTGGCTCAACTCTCTCAATCTCTCAAATCCCTAAATCTCATCCAAATTCATCCCCTTCAAATCTTCTCAAGTTTCAAGGGAGAAATCTTGGGTTCAAACTTCAAGTCTCTTTTTTCCTCCATTGCTTTTAGGCTTAGAACATCAAGGTATGTAGGGCTTCATTAATGGGTTTCATTCACCCATTAAGTCCTAAGATTTTCTCTAATTCTCTAATTCAATTTCAATCAAGTTGATGAGGTTTTCATTCGATTCTTCATGAGTTCTATTTATGTTGATTCAATTGATTGAATTTGATCTTATTATGATTGTTTTAACCCAATTATATGCTTTCCTATTGAAATCACATGAATCCATGCATTGATCATGATTTTGACTATGACCCCTAAAATACTTGAAGTTATGAAGGAACTATGAATCTATGATTTGATGTTTTCATGAATCTATGCATGATTTATAAAAAAAGAAATGTATTATGACTTAGGTTGCTTTAAGATGAGCATCAACGAAATTGTAAACAATTTTCTCACACATGCTTTATTCAAGATTCAATGAGCTACTCTATGATGTTTTAAGCTTGGACTAGTATTTGAATTGTACTTTCCCGTGGATGATGATATGTTTATGAAATTGACTATTCTGTTGAGATTTAACATAGCACCGAGAGAACTTGGAGGTGGAGGCTCAAATAAGGGAGTCTCTAGTAGCAACCTCTAGTTCCAAACTATGTGCCCCCGTAGGCTTGCCTTAAATGACCTAGCTAGTGGATCCACATATAGCATATGATATGATGCAGAGAACTACCTTGGCAAGTAGACTCTCCCTTCTCGATGTGGGAGTTACATCGGATTTCATGTTATAGCTCGCATGGTCTATTGTCGGTTAAAGCTAATATCCCACAAAATGATCTATGTTTTATATCAATATTTTAAATGAAGCTTTCCTTATGATTTTAAAATGTGTTGACCATGTTCGTGATTTATGATGTTTCTTTAAATGTTTTACTATGCTTAGCTTGGTCATGTATTTCATGTTTCAATTATGTCTTCTTATTATCATGTCTTACGTTTCGTGCATATCTCTCATGCTTAGTATATTCCATGTACTAATGCATACTTGCTCCTACATTGTTTCACTAATGTAGGGTCGGGCGATCTTCCTCATCCCGTTAGTGGCTAGTTGGCTTGAGCATTTGAAGTTCAAGAGTTGGTGAGTCCTCATGTTTCGGGGACCATGTTACCTTTACGTCATTGTCATTATGTTTAGTTTTCAGACATTGTACGTGGGGTACGGGTTATGTCCCAACCACTTCTTTGATGTAATTTATGGTTTGTCAAGGCTATGTTAAAATTCCACTTATATGTCAAACGTTTTACTTTGATATGATTTCTCTTATTTCTATTATATTGTTTGAATGTATGTCAAGTGACTTGTGTAGGACCTCTCAGGGTCTTATACGTCATGTCACGTCTAGGGTGTACTTTGGGTCGTGACATATAATTAGCTTATTCTTTAACTCAAGATTTGCTCGGAAGAGAAATCTAAGGCTTAAGATACTCTAATTAACTATTGAATTCGAGAGAATCTATAGAACTTATATGTGATAAATGAATGTGGTCAATTCTCAACTATCATTATGCACTTGTTTCGTCTTGTACCTTATCTTCTATTATTGATATTAAACTTCATAGTTACCAAATGTTTTTAATTATCATTTAGTCGATAATAGTGATTCATAACCACAACCAACTCTCTTCTTTTGATCATCTAAATAATAGTTAGCAAGATTTGATTGAATTATTATCTGTACCAATCCCTGTGGAGACGATCTTTATACTATACTATCTTTGACTAGCGAAGAACTAAACTTATAGTGTATTTGTGCTTGTCAGTCAGCAAATTCAAAATAACTAGTTTTAATGGAGCTAAGCTGCTTTAAAATAATATGCCAAACTTCGCTAGAATGATTAGCAATAACTTATTTACTAATGTAAATTTACAATGATCAAGGCCATCAGGTTGGTCTTGCTTACTACCTTTAGCCTCCACAGAGCTATTTCTCACGTTGTTTTATTTAGGTGACAAATACAGAACAATATGGGAACAGGAATGTCATTGTCAAGCTATATTCTACTCCTACTTAATTTCAGTCTCAATGGAGCTCATTTTAACAAGCATCAAATATAACATAACTCGAAATGGAAGAAATATCTACTGTGAGAAGAAAATTTTCTTTTTGGTACAGTGCAGCTATCCATTGCAAAGAGATGTGGATATCCTATTAGAGGGTACAAGGTTGCTACTAAGAATCTCAAAAGGATCATCAAGCTTATGTCCACATTGTGTAACAGTTTCAATCAATTACAAAAACTTGGAAAGAAATCCTGCCAGACAGATAAAAAAACAACTGAATACATGTCCATCGAGCAATATTCAATCTTCCCTTGAAAGCAGTTTGGTTGATCAGCAAAGGTCAGCTAGGAGATTAACCATCATGCCTGACCATTGGACCAACTTGAAATCTGCCTTGTAGCTCATTGCCTCTTCTTCTTTCACCAACAAAGGAAAGAATCGAGGCAGAGAGGATGCATAAATCATTTCCATTTACTTAGCCCACTGCACAGCCAAAAAGAGGTTAAGAGTTTTGCTAGGTTGACCTTCCTCCGAATGTCTCTTTCTCTTCTCTCAAGTATACAACAAACAAGTGTGCTGAGAGTTTCTTACAGGTTACAGCAAGCTTATTAAATTACATTGGCATATCTCTGGCTTTACTAATGCTGCTGGTTCAATAGTGGCACTAAGTCCAGTGCCGAATGGATCGGTCAATCCCACAAGACACAAATGCAGCTTCTACTGGGGAATACTCAAGCCAACGGGGTGCACCAATATGGTTGGAGGGCCATCTAGCCACTATTTCTGTTGTCAGAGAATCCCATGCAACAATCTGTGACCAGCATCCTAATTAATCTCCGTAGTGTTACCTGTGTACGTATTAAAGAAAGACAAACTTACCTCATTTAGAGATTCATCAATTGATAATACAAATTCTTCTGTATCATTGAAAACAGCCTGCATTGAAAGCAATTTTCAACTGTCAATTGTCAACAAGAATGTGAGAGCATACAAGTAAAAATATCAAAGCTCATAGTAAAAAAAAAACAAGAAAACAAAAGGAAAACACTTTGATTGATGCATATATAAAATGCATCCTAATTACAGAAGATGAACATGAAGATGCGGAAATCCATGTGGAACACTTTCATTAGGTGTTCTCTCTGACTATCACATCTCAAAATTACCTGAACTTCAATCAAGAAATTAACATAAGTTTACAGATTCCTACATCTTAAGAAAAAAACTATTTTTCCTTTCCATGTGACAGAATATTGGATTGAGATGGATCTAAATGGGGTACCTGGATAGGAAGATTCATATAGACGACCCAACTAGCTTGGGATTGAAGCATAGCTATTATTGTTGCCATGATACTTCAAATGTATTAGCTTCTAATTTATTCATGCAATTCCATAATGATCATGATAGTTACGGAATATCTAAGAAGCTGTTACGAATCCAAGTAGAAGCTTTCACAAGAATGATAAACTGACGCCAGCAGCCTTGCCATATGATACCATGTATTGCATATTCAATAATGAAAAGCAGTCTATATTTGCATAAATATGTAACTCCAGATTATTGCTTCTGTTTAAGCGTATATCAGCTTAACTACAGGGAGCAGCCAAATTAGGCTTTGCTAATACATAATTTTAAAAAAAATGTTCATCAAAATAATTGATAGTAAAAACTGTGACATGAAACATGAACTCTTCAAAGCAAACTGTGTGAGCCTGAGATACCTGGCAGCACAACTGTGTATGTGTAGCTCCAAGATATTGTTTGACCAATCTTCCTGTGCCAACTTCCCAAAGCTTCACCGAAGAGTCTTTTGCTGAAGAGAGGATATACCTAGGACATATTTAGAATAAACAAGCTTCAGTAGACATTATAGCCCTATATACTATAGCATGCTGTACTACCCTGTACAAATCATTTCAAAGGTGTTTTAACCAGGAGACTTAAAACAAGTAATTGGCGGATTAGTGGGATGCTCCCAATCTGCATTTGTTGAAGGGAGAAGCATTATTGATAGTATATTGTTTAGTCATGAGATTTTAAAGTGCTATTCTAGGAAATGGATTTCTCCAAGGTGTGCTCTCAAGGTGGACCTAAGGAAAGCTTATGACACTTTGGAATGGGGCTTTATAAGGAAATTGTTAATAGACATGGGGTTTCCTGCCAAATTTATACATTGGATTATGACACATGTGTCTATAGTGTCCTATTCCTTGATGCTTAATGGAGGATTGACTCCTCCTTTTATTGCCAAAAGAGGCATTAGACAAGGGGACCCTATGTCCCCTTATCTTTTTGTCTTGGCTATGGAGTACTTGGGAAGAAAGTTGAATCAATTAGCTAGGAATGGGAACTTCAACTTTCACCCAAGGTGCAGGAAGTTGGGCAGTGTACATATTTGTTTTGCAGATGATCTATTGACGTATTGCAGGGCTGACATTATCTCTGTTAGGTTGCTAAGTGAAGCATTCACGAAGTTTCCCAAGGCATCTGGATTACAGGCTAATGTAGATAAAAGCTCACTATATATTGTTGGGGTTGCCAATCACACAAGAGAAGAGATTCTTGAGGAGCTACGATATCCTGAAGGTGTCCTTCCATAAAGATATTAAGGAGTGCCTTTAGCATCTAAAAAGCTCAGTGTGAACCATTTCTTGCCACTTATTGAGAAAATTACTGCAAAGATCACTTGTTGGTCTGCTAAACTACTATCCTATGCTGGAAGAGTACAATTGATCAAGTCAGTCTTGTTTGGGGTGCAAGCTTACTGGCCCCAAATATTTTTGACTCCTAAGAAGGTGATGAAGAGTATTGAACAGAATTGTAGAACTTTCTTGTGCACTGGAAATGTGACCATATCAAAGAAAGCATTGTTTTCTTGGGAGAATATTTGCAAACAATTTGCAGCTGGGGGCCTGAACATTATAAATTTATGTATATGAAATAGAGCTGCAATATTGAAACAATTATAGAATATAGCAAGAAATAAAGAATGCTTATGGATCCAGTGGGTACACAACTATTTTATAAGAAGGAAAGTTATTGAAACAATCCAAATACCTAAGAATGCTTCTTGGGTTGTGAGGAAGATATTGGAAGCAAGGGAATGGATACTACAGGGACAAACAACACAAGGAGACTTGAGTTCAGCTTTTGATGAAACCCAATCAGGTGACAATATCTCCATACATAAGATGTACACAAGACTGATGCCTCAATTTCCTAGAGTTGACTGGAAGGCCAGAGCAATATACCCCAGAATTCATCCAAGATTCAAGTTCTTTGTATGGCTAGCTGTTCAGAAGAGATTAGCAACTGTTGACAGGCTGATTAAGCTTGGGATTCAAGTCCCTCCTGATTGTGCTTAGTGTGGATTGACATTAGAAACATTCAGCCATCTATTCTTTGAATGCCAGGAGACAAAGGCATTGTGGAATAGATTGTGTGTATGGCTGGGTTTCTCAAGAGCTATTCAGGACTGGGAGACAGAAGTGAAATGGGTATGTATGATGGCAAAGAAGAAGGCTGGACTAGCTGAAGTTGTAAGCAATGTTTTTGGTATGCTAGTGTATGTCATATGGAGAGAAAGGAACAAGATCAGATTTCAGAAAGGGAGCATGAACACTGATGAAGTGTTGAAGGAAATACCCGAAATAGTGATGCATATGCACATCAAGAGTCAGACCAGGGCAAAATGGATAGCATTTCAACAACTCAATGTTTATCCTTAGTTTCTGATTAGATACAGATAGCAATAGATCACTGATCTATATAGAAAGTACTGTATAGAAGGCTATGGATTAGTAGAATCTGTTTGTATAGATGAGTGAGCAGGTAGTCCAATACTGCTCTGTTTGTAAAGACACACTTTTGGTTAGGAATGAAAATATGCAGTTTACCAACAAAAAAACATCAAGACCATCTCATTGTCAAAAAAAATAAAAAATATCAAGAATATCTCACATAAAAAGTAAAGCAAGTTCCACGTGTAAATAAGAGATAAACCTGATGTCAAATAGACCACATAGGGTCGCAAATAACAATTTGATACAAAAGAAGAATATCAATTCTTTTTGTCTAAGAGCATGAGCAGTATACCAGATAAACTTGATAGTCAAGCAAGCCATACTTTACTGGAATTTCTTTGTGATAAAACATGAAGATAAGATTCTTTTTTGTTTTGATGACCGTAGTGTCCGGCCAGCTTTCGCGTACCTCGACTAATTCCTCGAGATACCTGTCACCTCCCACCACCAGCGCCAGGTACCAGGTAACTCTGTCCACCAAGTCTAGGACAGATGGGAAGAATCACCTAGTGTTTTTGTCTCGGCTGGGATTCGAACCTGAGACCTCATCGCTCTCATCCACTTCATTGACCACTAGGCAACACCCTTGGGTGCGACGAGAAGATTCTCATTGGCAGCTCTTTTCACAAGTTCCCCACCCTCCACAACGTAAAAAGAAACAAAAAAACCTATTCATAACTAGGCAGTGGTTCAAGTGGAATAAACCTCTTGTTCTTTTTTCTTTCTTTGTCTTCTTTTCTCTAATTGAAGAAAAAGTTCCTGGTCCTAACTTGTAAGCTGTATCCATTAGGGATCTCTTACCTTTGATCCTTTGTGAAATTTGCACTTGTAGCCTCTGCCGCTCCATGTGCACCATCTATAGATCGCACACAGCTAGCTGTTACCCCATCCCATAACCGAATTGCACCATCTTTGGATGCAGTTACATACATTCCACCGGTAGATGAATACCTAACCTGTTAAGGAAATATAATGGTGAGTAAAGAATCCTCTGACCAATGCATACTAGATACCCAATTTACCTGATTAATAGCACCATTGACGCCCATATCTTGGAAATTTGGTGGCAGGTAGCATTTGAAAGTGTTAATGTCATATAGGTGGGGAATTGAATGATCAGTTCCTGTAACAACCAACATTATCATGAGACAATTTAGCCAATTGGCATAATGCAAATCGTGTTCAATACTGCTGCTGCTTCATCTGAATGAGTTAGCAGTAAATGATATGGAACATAGGACAATAGACAATCTTATGATACATAATCGAATAATTGGTTCTCTAACCAATTTTAACTGGTTAGATTCCAAGTCTTAAGAAGAAAGCTTACCGTCCACTATGGTGGGAATTTTTATTAACAGTTTTTGTACTTGAAGTAATTTCACTAATGTGAATAATTCCTAATGCTCTCTCTCTCTTCTAATGCTCAATGTCATTGAACGGTCTTCTTCCCCTCCCCACCTCCCTTGGACCTAACTCCGGTTGGTGACCACCAGGAGGCCGCACTAGGTAAGTCATCTTCTCTTCTCTCTCTTCTTCTCTCTCCTCTCCACCCCTTCTTCTCTCCTTTGCAGAAACCCTAGCTGCTAATCTAGGGTCTGCAACAGTCTTCTTCCCTCTAGACTCTAGTTTATCTCTTTTTCTTCTTTTCTTTTTTCTCTTCACCGAGAACCATAAACCACCAGCCCGCTGCTGTGGGTTTAGGATCAGCCACAGTCATCGCCCCACCTTCTCTGTCCTCTTGTTCTTTTCCTTTTTAGTTGCTTCTTTCCTCTTCTTTTTCTTTTTCTTTTTCTTCTTTCTTTGTGGTCTGGTAGTACAGGTGCACACTGAGCAGCGAACAGTAATCTCCAGTTGCAGGGGCAGCAGCAGTATGTGTCGGAGCGTGAGCGTCGGCAAATCATTTCAGTCTAGACCAGCAGCAGAGCGTAGATATCTCCGGCCTACACCCACGTTCTATCCGCCAGGAGTTGGTACCTCTGGTTGCACTTTTCAACCCTTATCTTCCGCCCTTGTAGAGATATATATTGCAGTAGCATAGTGTACTGTTGTGCGTATATTCCATTGTCTTAAGACACTTCTCTTTTTGTAGATTAGTGGTAGTGTTAGTATCTTGCAACATAGGAACTCTGACGGGGAAGTGTATAGAGTTAGTGAAGATTCTCAAGAAGAGGAAGATCAGTATAACTTGTGCTCCAGAGACCAGATGGGTGGGTTCTAAGGCTAGGGATGTTATCGGGTATAAGTTATGATATGCGGGTGGAAGTTGCCTTTGTGGTGGACAAGATACGGGAGGCTAGGCTGACAAGGTTCAGACATGTCAAGAGGAGATGTACAAATGCCCAGTGAGGAGGTGTGGGAGGTTGACACTGGAAGGCAGGAGGGAAGGTAAGGACTAAGGGTAGCCGAAGAAGTATGGGGGAGAAGTGATGACATGGCAAGACTTTAGCTTACCAAAGACATGACCCTTGATGGGAGGGTATGGAGGTCAAGGATTCGGGCGACTAAAAATAAATAGTTTTGCATATAGTCTTTCTGGCTAGTAGTATTAGTATTATTTTCGATATTTTTATTATTTTACTTTTTATGTATTGTTGTTATTTTTCTACTACTTGTCTTGTATGCCTCTATTTTCTTACTATACTGCTATTGTTTATGCATTCATAAATGTTGTGTTTATGCTTTCTCTGAGCCTAAGGTCTTTCGAAAGCACAGGTAGAGATAAGGTCTGCGTACACTCTACTCTCCCCTGACCCCAGTCGTGGAACCATACTGGTATGTTGTTGTTGTGGTAGTTTTTGTACTTCATATTAGGTAGTTACAACTTACAACACCTTTGGATCTATATTTCCTCTTGGTTGGAGGTGAGATCAATCATCGACGAGCTGCCCTCCAGAGGTTCATTTCTATTTTAAGATTTATAAGTCAACATCACATGTTGATTCAGTCAACCAGGTATCATATCATAGATAGAAGGCTTTGTTTTCTCAACTGCCTTAACATTTAGTTTAATTTTCATTTTTTTTTTAAATGGTAATTGTTGCTATTTCTATAGCCTATGTACTGAAACCCGTATTTACACAAGGAACTCTAATAATACCGACTTATCCCTACAATGAATCTAAGACATCAATGATAGAGACGGTATCATTAGAGTAAATTTGATTACACCAAAAACACAGAGTCAAAATGCAATTCAGTTTAACTTGTTGCATACTATTCTCCCTATTCTCAAAAACTCTAAGGTTCTTCTCTTTCCATAATGTCCACCAAATAGTGGCAGGGACAATTCTCTAGTTACTTCTGTTTTTTGCTTGTGTCCCTGCTTCTTCCCAGCTATGTAGAGCCTCTGAAATTCTCCTAGGCATGGACCAGGAGATGTTTTTAAGTCTCAGGAACAAATTCCACAGCTGGCCAGTGACTTCACATTGGATGAACAAATGATTGACTGTTTCTGCAGTTTTCCCACAGAAAAAAACATCTAGAGCAAAGTGTAATTCTCCTCTTCATTAAATTCTCCTGTGTCAATACTGCTTCTTTAGCCAATAACCACACAAAGCAAGACACCTTGTAGGGGATCTTGGCTTTCCATATATGTCTCCAGAGCCACTTGAGTAACTGCAGATTTTGATGGTTCAACTTCTTGTATGCTGCACCTACTTTAAAATCCCTTTACTGTTTCCCAACCACTGCAATCTGTCCCACCCTATTTCCAGACCACTAAATTGATCAATGCATCTAAAAAATTATGTTACTCTTGCAATTTCCTAGTCATTGAGGTGTCTTCTAAATACAAAATTCCACCCTTGAGGAGTCCATAAGTCAGCTATAGTACTTTGTTGCTGAAGAACTAAATTGTGGATGTCAGGGAAGAGAGTCTCCATATTTCCTTCTGCATACCAATCATCCTTCCAGAATCTAGCTTTTATGCCATCTACCATTTTGATCTTGGTGTTAGGTCTGAATTCATTCCAAAGTTCTCTAATGGATTTCCATAAGCCAACACCATAAGGGGTGGTAACCTCCTTTGTCATCCAACTATCACTCTCTTCATATTTTGCCTTTATGACTGAGCCTTATAAATTCTGATTATCATTTGAGTACTTCCAAAGCCACTTCATCCTCAAAGCTTTGCTCTGGTTCTTCATGTTCTTGATCCCCAAACCCCCAACTCTCTTTTCAGTGATCACAGTTTTCCATTTGACTAAGTGATACCCTCTCCTTTCCTTGTTCCCTTGCCATAAAAATTTTCTCCTGATGCTAAATAACCTATTGATGATTCCCGGTGGGACAGGAAACAATGACATCATATATGTTGGAAGTGCATCATGCAAAGAATTAATCAGAGTTAGTATTCCCCCTAATGAAAGGTACTGAGACTTCCACCTTGCTAGCCTCTTCTCACACTTCTTAATCACCTCATCCCAGATCTCCATAGACTTGGATTTTTCCCCAAAGGCATACCCAATATGTGGTTGGGAGGACAGATACTTCACCTCCCAATATTGACTTCAAAATTTCCATGCTTGGTACTTCATTTATTGGATACAAGAAGCTTTTCCTCCGGTTGACATGTAGCCCAGACATAGCTTCAAAAATAACTAGAATGAGTCTTAATATCATTGTATAGAAAATGCTGAACAATTAGTAAATCTTTTAGGATTACTGTAATTAGTCTCTTGTTTTAGCTTGTTACTACCTTTTTGGAGGTCTCCAGCATACCTTCATGTTGAGGAATACAACATTACCAGTTTCAAAAAAATAAAAATTTGAAGGTGGTCTTCCTCGGCATCACAAAAGATCAGGGTGTCATCTGCATATTGTAAATGAGTGATCTCTAGACTTTCCCTTCCAACTCTAGCAACTTTAAAACCTCTCAGCCACTCTTCATTGCATGCATTCTTGATCATATTGTTGAGTCCCTCCATGACTAGTATGAAAAGGAAGGGTGATAGGGGATCACCCTGCCTAAGACCTCTCTGTGACCTAAAATATCCAATTGGAGAGCCATTTACCAATACTGAGAAGTTCACTGAAGATACGCAAAATTTAACTCACTGTCTCCATTTGTGACCAAAACCCATCTTCTCTAGCATAGCCATAAGAAAGTCCCAATTGACATGGTCATATGCTTTCTCAATGTCTAATTTGCATAGAATTCCTGGTTTTTTTAGACTAACCTGGAATCTACAGCTTCATTTAGCTATGAGGACTGCATCCACTGTCTGTCTCCCTTTAATAAAAGCTAATTGTTATGAATCAACAAGCTTGGACATCAATTTTTCCAGCCTTTCGGTAAGCACTTTTGAAAAGATCTTATACATACTACCTAAAAAAGCTAATAGGTCTAAACCTCCCTTGTTCATGGAAGATTTGAAAATTCTCCATTACGTCACCTTTCACCACCTCCCAGCATTTGATTTAAAACCCCATAGTAAAGCCATTTGGTCCTGGTGCTTTATCAATTGCACACTGCTTTAAACACCTTAGAACTTCTTCCTGGTCAAAGCTTCTTTCAAGATCCTTCTTTTCCTCCCCTGACAACCTTGGTGAAACGACCCCAAAAATGCCCGAAAATGTGCTTCGAAAACACCTATAATTGTAATTTCCATATATCTCAAAATCCGTGCATGATTTCGGAAATTCGACTTCATATTCTTATTCAGGGGGTCAAATTGAGTGGGAAATGGGTCTAACCCGAATTTT
>JAJOOF010015618.1:0-24076 GCA_029582545.1 Solanum lignicaule
CCAATCACAGCATATTGTAAATTTTCAATTGTGTTCATTCGATCTACTTCCTCTTCCGTCCATGTAACTCTGGGAATTCCATTATTATAATAGATCTTCTTAATGGGAATAGGCTCTATTGACGTTGTAGAAGGTAATATTATATTATTAGCTTTAACAATATTGGCATAACGATTTGTAGATGATGCCGCATCAGTAGGTGCTTTGGCCATATAAGGTTTCACAACCTCAGGAGCAGCGCGAGTAGGCGAATATGGGTGCATAAGTGGTGGGAAATCAGCAAAATTATTCTGATCAGTCACAGGAGGTGGCTGACCAGTGGCCGGCTCGGCCATAACTGGTGGTAATATTCAAAAAAGACGGCAGCTAGACGGCAGATCTGGAAACCTAGTTGTTTTTGTTCTTAACCATACGAAGGCAAGCAATATTTTTAAAAAAAATTGGGTTAGATCCACCGAAGTGGGTAAGCCTTAAAAATGAGATAAAAGAATCTTTATTATTTGTTTGTATCTCTCCTTTTTTAGCACCTCTTTAATTTCATTTTTTTTCATACGAAATGTACATTTGAAATGACTTTAATTTAAAATCACAAGATTTAAAAGTTTTCTTTCCTTTCTTAAACTCCGTTCCAAGTCAAACTATGACATTCTTTTTTTAAACGGAGGGAGTATTACTTATTCCACATACATTCTTTCATAAAGTAATACATAAATTCTCTCATAACTTATATTTGGATTAGTTTATGAGTTTCTAAATTGTAAATCAAACATCGTATTAATTTTATGCGTGACTAACTTACCTCCTAACCAGTTATCAAACGTGATATTATTTATGCATGCTCTTCTTCAAATTAGCTACCAAACCACCCATAAAGTGTTAACCAAATATTAAATACATAAGATTTGAAAGATTGATGGTATTGAGCAAATTATGTCATATCCAGTCAGATATATGGTTTGTGACATACAAAACGTATGTCAATCGTAAGTGGAAGGCCCCAAATTGAACATCTGGAAATTTTCAAATTTGACATACGGACTAACATATGATATGTATGTGGTGACATGTTATCGTACGTGGTATTGTATGTCAAAGACAACGGACTTCTATATAAGTCCAAAGTGTAATTTCATTTCATTTTCATTTTTCATATCTCTTTTATCATGAAATTTATCTCCACAATTCTTAAGCTCATTTTCTCTCTTCCAATCTTCATGGTAAGTTATATCTAAGTTTAAGCATGAATATTCCTCCATTAAACATGTGATGCTAACATTGATTCATTTTCGATTATAGCAAATCAGAGATAGCTTTAAAGGAATTCTACGATTTTCGACAATCAAATAAGTCTTCTCTCCCCTCTCCATTTATGAGCGTTCTAATCATGTTTCCAGTAAGAACTCATCACCTTATATGATTCATAATCCTTCTATTATGAGGTGTCTAGGTTTTTTTATTTGAGACGTTTGTGTTTCTCTATTATGAGATGTCTAACTTTCTCTAATTAAGATGTCCATGTTTCTATTATGTGAGATCTCTCTTTTTTCTTATTTTGAGATGATTATGTATTCCAAAAGCAAAGACAAAATATTTCAGAAATGTTAATGTTCAACTCATATGTTGCATACCCCTTGTGACTTATTTGAATTATTTCTTGTGTACAATCATGAGTCCCCACGGTGGCCACAATATATTTGTTACCGTGTGAAGTCATAAGATCCCTAGAGTAGCCATAATAAACATAACATCGTGTGAATTTATGAGGTTCCTAGAATGGCCACGATATATTTGATATTGTGTGAAGTCACGAGTTCCCTAGTATGATATAATACATTGATATTGTGTTGTGCACGAGGTCCAAATATTTCTATTTACTATATTTAAATATGGTTTCGAGAGACTAAATGAACAATTGAGTATAAAGATGCAAAATAAGTTAAATGTATACATATTCACATTTATAATTAGAAGGCTGCTTGGATATTTAATAAAAGTGACCTTCTTTCATATTCTAGATTATGCGATAAAGCTATGTTTTACGAAACTGATTCTAATTCATACTTTGCACTAATTCATACAAAATATGTCTTTTAAAAGTAAGACTAGATCAATGCAAAAGGACTAGTACTATCCTAAATATAGATGATCACGTTCAAGATACATTTTTAGATGATGTAACGTGGTTATGTGCAAGAGCCAAGAATAGTAACCTAATAAAGTTGGAGTCAAATATACAGAAAATATGGAAGAAATTTCAAAGTTGTTACTATCCGTACAACTACAAAATTTATAGCTGAATTGTAATCCGAAAGATTTTATAGAATGTATAAACTAAAAATAAAACTGTTGAAAATAAATCTGATTATAAAATTTATGAGATTACAAGATTAAGATTTTATCCCCACAATGAATTGTTTTGTTCATTGGTTATCATGCAACTACAGATATTTTGAGTTATATACATGTAATCAATCTCTTGTACAATCACTCAACCTCATTAGAGTGTTGTAAACGATTTATCTATATGTGATGTTTCCACAACTATATGAGTTATTAACTATAATGTTCGGATATGCCAAGTAAATTCTATTATTTCTAATATGAGTTTATCAAACGAGGGTTAGAGGTTCGAGTTCTACAAAGCATTTTTTTCACCGAATTATAATCAGCTCTTCTAAGTCAAAAGATTAAGATATTATGACGTAGATTAATATTTGCAATCATCAACCTACAAACTAAGAATGAAATATCTTATAACTCTAATATCAAGCAATCACACAAATAACGTTATGAATACTACAATCTCATTGGTTTTCACAACATCAATTGAGGATTTAGCTACGCATACCGAAAGTAAAAAGACAATATATAAAGATAAAAATAGCATAACTTACTTTGAATATTTATAGCCTTGAAAGAATATGAGCTAATATCTTAAAATGTCATTGAACTATGTAAAATCATCTTATAAAGTCATTAAACTTTGTTTTATATCTATAAAAAAAATTCAACTTACTAGTTTTATCTCCAAAAATCACTCAACTACATTTTTCATTAAACTATATTTGACATGACTAAATAAATTATTTTTTATGCCACCTAATCATCACAATAAATAAAATTATTAAGTCAATATTTTTATGTCCTGATATTAGTTACTCCCTCCGTTTCACAAAGAGTGACCTGGTTTGACTTGGCACGAAGTTTTAGACAATAAAAAAGACTTTTGAATCTTGTGGTCCTAAATTAAAGTTATGTCAAATGTACTAAATTGTCTTTCAATCTTGTGGCTTTAAACATGCCACGTGGAAAACTGAAATTAAAATGTTACCAAAAAAGGGAGTACATTTTTCACGTTTGATTAGGATTTGGGAATTGAATTCCATTTTAGCATATGAATTTTATAGGATTTGGGAATCGAATTCCATTTTAGCATATGAATTTGCACAAATTAGCAAATTTGAATCCTAATTCCAAAAACAATTCAATGCTTTAAAAGATACTTAAAAGCCTCAGTTATACCTCACTGAAACCAGTTACATGACAACCAAGTTGAACTTTGTTTTTATTTATTTTAAAAGGATAAATTTGACACACAAGTCACATAAACAGATTTTAGAACATAAAATTAATTAGTTTAGAGGATTATAAGCTAACCTAGGTGAAGGCAAAGAGAAGTGAAGCAGGAAAATAGTTGGTTTCGTTCATTGAAGCTGCAATTCTCCTAAGACCAAAGAACCTATAAATACTACTGATTATTTTGCAAAAAGAAAATCAGGCGAAGAAGTAGAAAAAATAGCATAATTACCTGGCATAAAAATAAACAGATTATATAATTTTATTATTTATTTATGAGGTTGTGATTACACGGCATAAAAATAAATATAATTTTGTTGGATTCATGATTGGGATAAAAAGTAATTTAAATTGTCATATCAAATTTGTTTTAATGATAAATGTAGTTCAATGATTTTTTAAGATAAAAACCTTAAGTTGAGTGACTTTATTGATACAAAACAAAGTTTAATGACTTTACCGGATAATTTTGTATAGTTCAATGATCTTTTAAGATATTAACTCAAAGAATATTTAAGATCTTCTATTCAAGAACTAAAAAGAAGTAAAGTATGAAACTGAACAACAGAGAAACTACTAACTAAACTAACCTAAAAAATTCTCCCATTCTTTATTACAGAAATCTAACATTGTCTATTTATAATAATGGTCTAAGAAGTTAAAATTGGAAAATACATAAAAACACTCCTGAACTTGGCAGTAAAACTTACTTTAACACTTTAACTTTACGGATAATTATTTACCCCCTAATCTTATTACAAGTGAATTTAATATCACCCGGATGGCTGACGTGGCAAATTTCAAAAACATCGGCGCGTAAATAAAGAAAAAAAAAATTAAATGGGGCCCTTTTTTTCCCTTTCCAGCCAATACAATTTTTTCCCATTTCTTCTTCTTCTTCTTCCTTGCACCCATCACTCATTTATTTTCTTTTTAATTATTTCTTCTTCCTCACAACCTGCACACCCTCTCCTCTCGTTCCTCTATGCATCCTTTATCTCCGATTTTCTCCTTCTTCTAAATAGTTTATATTTATAATAAAAGAGAAAATTTCAAATCAAATGTTAAGAATTCACAGACCTTGAACTCACATTCATCAATGGTGAAGACATATTCAGAGAGAAAGAAGAGTTGTTCAGACAATGAGACAAAAGGCACTTTGAAGAATGCAAAGTGTTTTAAGCCTTGGAATAGTCAGTAGCAACGTGGCACAGATCAGGCCCTTAATACTGATTTAGTCAAAGAAAAGATCTGTGCCGTCCACATCAGTGACTTCAGGAAGTTTCCTTACAAAGCACGTGACAAGCACAAGCTTGGCATATACAAGGAATAAAGTTTGTTAGGAAAATTGTACATAGCCAATAGGAATATTACAAGTAGGATAGAATTTAACATTATTTATTTTCTTATTATAATACTTGTATATATACTTGAATGATGGTACAGTAATGGAACACGAGAAAATTTCCACATTGTCTCTTGATAAATTTCTACATGGTATCAGAGCAGTGATCAAAATCCTTCCAGATTTATTCAAAATCTGTTCTTCTTTTCTCGTTTGAGCAATGGGTGACCCATCGACAACACTTGCTGCTACAACAACTGTTGCAGGCAGCTCAACATCAACATCCATTGATTCCAATCATCCTTATCACCTTCATCCATCAGATTCACCAGGTATGACACTCATCAACACTCATTTCGATGGAAAGGGTTATCAAGGGTGGAAGAGATCTGTTTTCATTGCGCTTTCAGCCAAAAATAAGTTGGGTTTCATCAGTGGATCTGCAGCAGCACCATCTAGTGATTCTCCAGATCTACAAGTCTGGAGCAGATGTAATGACATGGTTACATCTTGGATTTTGAATTCACTGTCAAAGGAGATTGCAGACAGTGTCATCTACTCAAAAACTGCTAGGGATCTCTAGATAAGTTTGGAGCAGAAGTTTGGTCAATCCAATGGAGCAAAGCTATTTCACCTACAACAAGAACTCAGCAGGTTAACACAAGGAAATAACAACATTGCAGGCTATTTCACACAACTAAAAAGGTTATGGGATGAGTTGGATTCCCTAAACTCAAACATCAAGTGTGGTTGTGTGTGTTTGTGAGGGAAAACAGAAGCTGGAGAAGTCTTTGCAAGATGAAAGGCTCATCAAATTCCTTATGGGATTAAACGACACATATTCACAGGCCAGGGGTAATATTTTGATGATTAACCCCTTGCCTAACATTAACCTTGCATACTCCTTGATTTTACAGGATGAACATCAAAGGGAAAGCTATATGAATCCTCCCATTCCTTCTGACTCCAGTGCTTTTATGGCTGGAACTGGAGGTTTCATAACTGGGAATAGAAACCAATATAGAGGTGCAAAGCAGGTTCAAAGGACTAATGATGCTAATCAGAAATCTGGAAATCAATTTCCCAAATCTGCACAACCTCAACAGTCACAGAGATTTCAAAATCAAAAGCTTAAAGGAAGGAGAATGAAATATAACCCTAATGTGTCATGTGATTACTGTGGAAAACAAGGACATGAAGAAATCAACTGTTACAGATTGATAGGGTATCCTGATGATTTTCAATTCACAAATAACAAAGGCTCTCAAGGACAAATTAGAGGAAATGCAGCAGTGTCTATGGAGGACTTTGAAGGAAAACACAATAACTGTAGTGGCAATGCTGCACTCAATCAAGGGTACAGTAAAGAGCAATATAATCAATTTATTCACATGTTTAAACAAATGAAGATGGAAGAGTCAGCAGACACAAGTGGAGGACATGCAATTAATGCAAATGCAGTGGCTGGTACAATCTTGAAATACATTGGCTCATCTTTTTCAGTTTTAAATTCTAATATCTGGATAGTAGACTCAGGTGCATCAGAACATATGTGTTATAATTCAAGTTGCTTCACTTCTATGTGTCTTCTTAAAGTCCCTTTGACTATTAATCTTCCTAATTGTCATACCATTCAAGTCACTCACATAGGAACAATCTCTTTATTCTCAGATGTTGCTATAGAAAATGTTTTATATGTCCCAAGTTTCAAATTCAATCTCATGTCTGTAAATAGATTTTGTCGACAATTTCATTCTATCTTGTTCTTTACATCAAATGAGCGTGTTATGCAGGGCCCTTTAATGAGGAGGCCTCAAGTTTTTGGTGAAGCTAAGGAAGGACTCTATCTACTCCAGCCCAATGTAAAAGAGTCTAGTTTCAATCCTACCAAAGAAGTGCCAGTTATGTCAAGAGATGTTCCTAGTTCTAGTTTCTTTCCTTTTAATGTTTCTAGTATGTCTGAGTCTGTCCCCAGTGGAGTTTCTTCTATATGTAGTAGTGTTGTTTCTAATGTAAAACTTTGGCACATTAGATTGGGGCATTTGCCTTTTTCATCAATGAAACATCTCAGTTTTATCTATATTCCGACTAATTTTGACTGTTTTTGTGATATATGTCCTAAAGCAAGACAATCTAGATTGCCTTTTATTATAAGTCCTAAATCTACTAAGTCCAAATTTGACCTTATTCACATTGACACATGGGGACCTTATAAAGTACCCACCTATAATAATTATAGGTATTTTCTCACCATAGTGGATGATTATAGTAGAGGTGTTTGGACATATCTGTTGACAACTAAGAGCAATGCATTTTCAGTTTTGAAATGCTTCTTACAGATGGTAGAAAGGCAGTTCAACACTAAGGTGAAAGTGATAAGGTCGGATAATGCTCTGGAATTGGGAAAGAGTATATTAGCCACTACTTACTTCCAATCTCAAGGTATAATCCATCAAACTTCATGTGTTGCCACTCCTCAACAAAATGGTGTAGTTGAAAGGAAGCATAGACATCTTCTTGAGATTGCTCGAGCTCTCTTGTTTCAATCTCATGTTCCTATGGTTTACTGGGGAGAGTGTGTTCTTACTGCCACATTTTTTATCAACAGATTGCCTTCTAGAGTCTTGCAGGGTGCTACTCCTTATGATATTTTGTATGAGAAATCACCTTCTTATCAACATCTGAAATGTTTTGGATGCTTGTGTTATGCCAACACTTTAGCTCATGGCAGGACAAAATTTGAACCAAGGGCAAAAGCATGTGTGTTTCTAGGTTATCCCAGTAACCAAAAAGGGTACAAGTTGTTAGACCTCACAAGCAAGAAAGTGTTTGTCTCTAGGAATGTCTCTTTTCATGAAGAAATTTTTCCCTTTTCAATGGATCATGCTGATCAACCATCCCACATTTTTCCTATTCCAACTGTTGTCAATGAGGTGTATAATGATTCTGATTTCCTTGCACCTACAGATTCTAGTTTCAACACAACCTCATCTTCTCAGTCAGATCATGTTGTTTGTTCTAATCCTGACTCCCTTTCCACTCCTACACCTACACATGTGACATCAACCTCTCCACCTCCTGCTCATCCTGATATCAGAAGGTCAACCAGATCCAACAAAGGTACCATGCCCAGTCATCTAAAGGACTATTTTTGCAACACCATATTTCTTAGTTCTGTAACTGATTCATGTTTTACTACACCTCCTTAACCTACTGTCCTTTCCTTTGCTGGTCTTTCTCTACCTAATCAAGTCACTCTCCAATCAGTCTCAGACATCACAGAACCTACTAGTTATGTTCAAGCCTCTACTCATCCTGGTTGGGTCAAGGCCATGCAAGAAGAACTTGCTGCCTTAGAATTCAACCATACTTGGGATGTAGTTTGTCTTCCTCCAGGTAGAAAAACACTTCCTTGTAAGTGGGTTTACAAGATCAAACATCATGCAGATGGTTCTCTAGAAAGGCTAAAAGCACGATTGGTCATTAGAGGTGATATTCAAAATGAGGGAATAGATTTCAATGAAACTTTTTCCCCCGTGGTCAAGATGACCATTGTCAAGTGTTTGCTTTCTATTGCAGCTAAAAAGAATTGGGCAGTGTCCCAATTTGATGTGAACAATGCCTTCTTGCAAAGTGATTTGCAAGAAGAAGTATATATGAAGTTTCCAGCTGGTCTGTATTTACCACAGCCTAATTTGGTTTGTAAACTCAAAAGGTCTCTTTATGGTTTGAAGCAAGCCTCTAGGCAATGGTATGCTAGGCTTGCTGGGGCATTAAGTTTCAAAGGTTTCACTACATCCTTAAACGACTACTCATTATTTTTTAAAAGAAATGGTGATCTAGTTTCCATAGTGGCAGTGTATGTGGATGACATACTGATTACAGGTGATGATGATGCAGAAATCCAATCCCTTAAATCATTTCTTCATGCTGAGTTTAAAATTAAAGATCTTGGTCCTATTCACTATTTCCTCGGCATGGAAATTCTGAGAGAAGATCATGGAATTATTATGAGTCAACGAAAATATACCTTGGATTTGCTCCAAGAGTTTGATGTCTCTCATTTGTCGCCTGTTTCCTCTCCCATGGATCCCTCATGTAAGTTGTCTGCAGATTCAGATGACTACTTGTTAGATCCTACCATTTATAGACATCTCATTGGAAAGTTGAATTATTTAACTCATACAAGGCCAGATCTATGCTTTGCTGTTTTGACTTTAAGTCAATTTATGTAGAGGCCTTGCAATCTTCATTTCACTGTTGGATTAAGGGTGCTTCGTTACCTTAAAAGTAGTCCCACTCAAGGGATTTTCTTGTCTGCTTCTCCCTCATTCTCCATTTCTGCATTTTGCGATGCCGATTGGGCCTCCTGCAAGGATTCACGACGTTTCGTCAGTGGTTTCTACATCAGTATGGGTGGATCTCCCATATCTTGGAAATCGAAGAAACAAGCATCAGTGTCTCTTTCCTCCGCCAAAGCGGAATATAGATCGATGAGGAGATTGGTCGTAGAACTGACCTGGTTGACTCGTCTCCTGGCAGATATGTCTATTTCACCATCATTGCCGGTGTCAGTGTATTCCGAAAGCCAAGCAGCGATGCACATTGCTCGGAATCCAGTTTTCCATGAGAGAACGAAACACGTAGAGCTTGACTGTCACTTTGTTCGACAACAATATCTCTCTGGCCTCATTTCTCTCTCATTTGTTCCCTCCAAAGATCAACCAGCCGACATTCTCACAAAGCCTTTGTCCGCGCCTTCTCACCATTATCTTCTTCGCAAGATGGGTATCACTTTGCTCCCTTCCATCTTGAGGGGGGATGTTAAGAATTCACAGACCTTGAACTCACATTCATCAATGGTGAAGACATATTCAGAGAGAAAGAAGAGTTGTTCAGACAATGAGACAAAAGGCACTTTGAAGAATGCAAAGTGTTTTAAGCCTTGGAATAGTCAGCAGCAACGTGGCACAGATCAGGCCCTTAATACTGATTTAGTCAAAGAAAAGATCTGTGCCATCCACATCAGTGACTTCAGGAAGTTTCCTTACAAAGCACGTGACAAGCACAAGCTTGGCATAGACAAGGAATAAAGTTTGTTAGGAAAATTGTACATAGCCAATAGGAATATTACAAGTAGGATAGAATTTAACATTATTTATTTTCTTATTATAATACTTGTATAGATACTTGAATGATGGTACAGTAATGGAACACGAGAAAATTTCCACATTGTCTCTTGATAAATTTCTACATCAAAATAGCAAATTTTTAAAAATTTCAACTATGATTTGATTAATAAAGAATTAACAAAGTGTCAGAACCTTAAAAAATAATTAATCATCTAACTTTAAACATTACATATTCTATACCCGGATATGTATTAGGAAGTTAAACAAAAAAATTAATAATAAATCTAAAAAGTTAAGCACACTGATTTTGCACAAATCTAAAAGCGCCATTGTTGATGTAAGTTGAAGCTTCACTTAGCTGAAAAAAGAGATTAATGAAAGTAATAATAAATCATTACAAAGTAATGAAAATAGAATGAATCGGTCAGAATTTTAGAAGTTAAGAAATTGACCCAAATGAAATAATGAAGATGATGGGTGAATAGTGAAAATAATTTTTTTTTTAAAATGTAGGGAAATAAAAATAAAGAAAAAATATTTTTTTTTCAATTGTCCGACGTGTCATCGATGTGGCATAGAGGTGGCGCTTAAGTGGCGCGTGTGCATTTCACCCATAAGTATGAAACTGGTATTGTATGTGTAAGGTGCTATTAAATTCATTTGAAATAAGTTTAGGGGGATAAATAATTACCCGTAAAGTTAAGGTGCTAAAGTGAGTTTTGCTGCCAAGTTCGTAGATGTTTTTATGTATTCTCCCATTCTAAAAATATCAACTTAGTCCACTGACATGGTTCATGACCCAATATGAGGACACTTAGTCCTTGATTTGCACAATTCTTTAACGATCAATTGTCTTACCTCAGATTGACATAACTAACATTGCAGTCTAAATATGTGATACAATACTTTATCTACTTCACCAATGCATATAAGAGATATATTTCAAAAAGTCTAACTTTATTCAATCAGTTTTATCTAAGTGTCCTCATAATAGATCAAAGAAGTGTCTCAAAAACAATACAAACACATATATACATGACAATGGGAAAAAGAGACAAAAGAGAAGAGAAATCACCCACACTCACAAGGGCTAACCCATCGGTGGCCCCCTAAATTTGGCACGATTTTTCACTTAGACACCTTAACTAGGCTTTGTTCATTTTAGACACCTCATGTCACGCCCAACTGTGTCAATTTGACACTTTTTGCTGAGATGGCATAGCAAGTGTGATACACTCACTAGACGCGCGTGAGAGCCTCATTTTACCAAATTTTAATTTTTTTTTCTTCTTCTTCTTCCCCATTTTTTGGCTACCATTTTTCAAGCTTAAACTCTTTCCATGGTGAAATAAATTTGACAATGTCACAAACAAAAAGTGAATTCTAGCGCCCATAAATTTTAAGCTTAAATACTTTCACTTATTTTGTTGTCCTTCTTCCTCCTCAAAATAATTTGAGAAAATCAACATAAATTTCAAGAAGAAAAAAACACTCAAAAATGGCAAGAAGAAAGTTTGGGACTCCATATTTATGTACCAAAGAACCAAATTTTGACTTGCATTGACCCAGAAATTCAGCAAAAAAGAAACAAAAAAAAAACCCCCAAAAAGGCCAAGCAAATGCATTACCACATTCACCAAATCAAGCATTCAAACATCAATCTATTAGAAGAAAGACGTTCTTATCTCACAACATTCACAAAGTGACAAAAACAAACAAAAAAAAAAAGCTTCTTCTTTTGACACATTTGGGTGGGGGAGGGTCGGGGGTGGTGGTGGGTGGAGAAGAAAATTTGAGTGAGAGAGAGGGGTTGGGTTTGAGGTGGGGGTGGGTAGTAGAGAAGACAATTTGGGGGTGGTGTGGGTATAATTTTCTTTTTATTAAAAGTGTTTTTTATTTAAAATTATTTAGTTAAAGAAATGCCACATGTCAATGAGTCATTGGTAGTTTTTTTCCTACTCAAGATTCATCATTTAATAATTTATATATATATATATATATATATATATGCCACGTGTCTTTATTTAATTCGTCACTTTGACACGTCATCAGCGAGTGTGTTACACACACCTTACAAATTTGGCAGATTGTCGAAAAAGTGTCAAAATGACACAGTTACATGAGGTGTCTAAAATGAACAAAGCCTAGTTAAGGTGTCTAAGTGAAAAATCGTGTCAAATTTAGGGGGCCACCGATGGGTTAGCCCCACTCACAAAGAATTCATATGTTATACATGCACACCATAGGCTTACCCTTATTTTCTATAGTCCGTTGTTTTTGGAAGACTATTGATATTACATAAGAAATTCACTAAGCTTATTCATGACATTGTGATAGCCAGATTCAATGTAACACCAAAAAATTTCTAATCTAAGAGTCGAACCATTCTTCATGTGCGTATAGGGTCGTACCAGGCAATTCTTAATTGTGCATAGGTGTTAATCAATTTTTTAGTGTGGAAATAGATTCAAAGATGAATTAAGGTCATAAGAATTCACTAGCACAAAGTTGAGTTAAAAAATTTCTTATTGATTAAGTTTCGATATAAAAGTTTACTTGGGTCAATTTCAAACAATCATATCTCTTAGAATATGAGGTGCTCCATAACCTATCAAATTAAAGGTCTATGAATCTTCTTTCCAAAGTCACCAAGTTTGCGTTAATTGAAGTTTGGAGTAAAAAGCTATGTCCATTTTAGTGAAGTCCTATCAAGCAATCACAGTTTCACGTTCGGCATTATGGACGGTGGAGTGTTCCATCGACCGTGGAGCAATTCGTGAAAGGCTTGCTACAAAATTCTTTAGAAACTTCATGCACATGTTCCAAAGTTATTTTGGTCCATTCCTAAGCCTTTTAGCCATATTTTAAGTCATTTTTTGGGTGTTTTAAGGAGTATATCATACAACTATCTAGTTTTTCTATCATAATCATCAATCTAAACATTCAAGTATCTGAAAATTCTCTCAAAACTCACTTAGAGTTCCTCTTCTCCATCAAGAACCCTAAAACTTTCTAGTCAAAATTCAAGATACAAAAAAAAGTCTTCCATCCAAGGTTTTTCCAAGTACTTCCACTCTAAGAACTCCATAGAAAAGTTTCTTTTCTCAAGATCAAGCACCAAGATTCCAAGATCAAAGATTTCCTCCAAGAAAGCTAGTGTTCTTCCTCAGGCTCAAGAAAAAATATCAAGTCTTCGCTAAAGTTTTCAGTCTAAAAGCTTCATAATCAGGTATGTAATATTACTCATAGTGATGGACTAAGTTCATCCTAACACTCTACATCTAAATTCAGTCGGCAAGATTTAAATTTAGGATATTTACCCCAAGTTTCTTGAATTTCACGTATGATTTGATCTCTTACTATTGAATTCTGATTTGTATCATTGAGATTATAGTTTTTCATGTGTTTTGGTTCTTAAATTATTGTTCATGCTTATTTTATCACATGAACCATATTTAGTTAAGAATTGTTGAAAGTTTTTGCATAATTATTTTCATGCATTGACTACTGAAGATAAAGTAAATTCAAGTATTTTAAGTTACCATTTGAGAAAAGTTTTAAGGGAACACTATGTGCTTCGAATGCATTATTTTTACAGTAAAAGCATGATTTGTTTTAAGAAAGCATAATCAGTTTGAAGAAGCAGTTTCAATCAGTTAAAAGTAAGGATTGATATTTCTTAAAGAAATACTTTTGAAACTCAACACATATATTACTATGAACATAAATACATGTTTTTAGGAGAAGTATTGAGCACCGATTTGGGTAAGAGTTAAGATAACTCAAACTTCACAAATTGTGCAACCAACGTAGATATGATCGTTCTGTTAGTTCGGCAACTCCTCACCCAGCCTCGTTAAGGGCTTTTTAGATGGATCCATTGGTTCAATTTCGTTGTCTTATGCTCTGACAATATAGGATGGTTGTGGCAACATGGGCTAGACGTTGTATCATCAAGAGACTCATAGTGATGATTGTCGGTTAGAGAAACTCTCCAACAAAAAAAATATATACTAATTTTAGCCTTTGATATATTGCATTGTCTCAGTTGTAAAGTTTTATCCGTTTTCATTACAAACCCTCTCCAAAATTTCCTCCAAAACCCTCTCTCTAGATCAAGGAAGAAGAAGCTAGGGTTCTTCAAGATCAAGTCTCCTTTCTTCATCATTGCTAGGGTTCGAAATCAAGGTATGTAGGGAGTTCATCAATGAGTTACATTCACCCATTGAGTCCCCAAAGATTCTCCAATTCAATTTCAATTCAATTGGTTAGATTTTCATTAAATTTCTCATGGGTTCTATTTGTATGGATTTAAATTATTTGATTTTGATCATATTATGATTATTTAGAGTCAATTAAATATTTTTAGATAAATTTCATATGAACCCATGCATTGATCATGATTTTTACTATGAACCCTAATTTGCATGAATTTGAAGAAAAGTTATGAATCAATGAATGATATTTTCATGAACTTATGCATGATTTGTGATCTAGATTTTTTTAAGATAAGCATCAATGAGATTGTGAAAGGTTTTCTCACATATGCATGAATTGTGAAAGATTTTCTCACATACTTAAGTAATCATGAACGGTGAAAGGTTTTCTCACACATGGTTTAAGGAGCTACCCTATGATATTTCTACCTTGGATTAGTAACTTAATTGTGTTTTTGCATGGATGATGATGATTTTATGTATATGACTATTCCATTGAGATTTTTACTTAGCACCGAGAGGATATTGATATGGAGATTCTCCCGTTAGTAGAGATCAGGTCTCTAGTAGCAATTTTCTTGTCCCTAACTACGTGACCCTATAGATTGTCTTAAGTGGCATATCTAGTGAATCCACCTAAGCTAGAAGTTTAAGGTTTTGGCAAGCAATGACATCTCTTTTCGGTGTGGGAGCAAGACACCAGATTTCATGTTGTAGCTCACAGGGTCTATGTCGGTTAATAGTAAACATTCCACAGAATGAACTAAGTTGCTTACAAATGTTTTATGAAACTTCCTTTATGATTTTAAGATACATTAACCATGTTCATGATTTACGATTCTTCTTAAATGATTTTAATAGGTTTAGTTTGGTCATGCATATCACGTTTTTTATTAAGTCCCCTTATGATTATATCTCATGTTTAATTGCATTACCCTCATAATTAGTACATTCCATGTACTAATGCATACTTGCTTGACGATCCCTATCCTACCGTTTGTGCCTAGTTGATCTCGCTAATGATTTGTAGATTTGGTAAGTCGATGTCACCTTTATTGTTTTTCTTATGTCTTTATGCTTTAGTTTCAAATATTGTATGTGGTGTACAGATTACATCCTGGCCACTCCTTTTGATGTAATAGATGGCTTGTCAAGACTTTGATATTCTTCCGTTTTTATGTTAAACTCCTTACTTCTTATGAGATTTCTTGCTTTTATCTATTTTGTTGTGTATATGCATGTCAAGTGACTTGTGTAGGGCCTCTCAGGGTCTTATATGTCATGTCACATCTAGGGTATACTTCGGGTCGTGACAACTGATGATATGAAAAACACTTTAGGTTATTGTTCTTGGTTCGACATATTTTTCACTGTGCTCAAAGAAGCAAGGCATCGTGCCACAATCAACTACAAAAGTTGGACTTATCATTGCAACACCAACAACACCTTTAATAACAAAAAAGAGCCCATCAGCATCCACCACACCATGGTGCAAACCATTGAATACCAGTTGTTGATTGCCAAAGGAAATGGGACCAAAACTCCTAAAGCGATCACACCCATGTCAAATGGGAACCAGCCGATGCCAATACCTTCAAGCTCAATATAAATGGATTCGTTAAAAACCCTCTCAGCCTCACTGAACATACCCCTCTCGGCTCTCACCAACCTAGTCAAAGCAGAGCTACAAGCTCTGTGAAGAGATCTATTACTCGCAGTAGAACATAAGATAACACCCCTTGAGATTAATATTGACTCAACTGATGTTATACATATGATAAATCAAAATAATTTGCTTGTTGAGTGCAAGTGATTAATGATGAAGCTGAAAATCACGAAGTTGTCCCGTGTGTTCAGAGAGTAGAAAAAAGTGGCAGAAGCCAATTTTTTATGAACCCACCATTTTGATAGTTCCACCGGTGTTTTTTCAGAATGAAATTGAAGCAGACACTCTAGGAACTAGTTATGTTAGGAAAACATATAACTACGTTAATATTTCCCAAGTTCGGGATGTGACCCAAACAATTACCAATGGCACTCCATTAAGATGGATGCACTAGTACTATACTTAAACTTAATGTTTCAATGTTAATATATATATAAATCCCTTCGACAAAAAAAAAGAAGTTATTCAGAGACTTACTTCTTCTTGATTCAAATTGTCAAACACTTCCTTACTCCAAGTGGTGATATCTTTCTTTCGATTTTTCAACTTTTGAAACAGTATAAAAACAGGTGTACCCCTCACCATAGTCATGCCATCACTCATTTACCCTGTTTAAGAACCCCTATTTAGTAGCCACATATTTCGAAGTTGAAGTAGTAAATAGTAGTTTCGCAATCACTACTTTATAGGTTTGTGATTCTAAAGCACTCTTGGGAAAGTTAGTCGCCTCATTGCCCTAAAACTATCATTCCAACAACAACATATTCAGTATAATTCTATAAGTGGAGTCTGGAGAGAGTAGAGTGTACACAAACCTTACCCCTTCCTTGGGAAGTAGAGAGGTTGTTTCAGAAATGTATCAATTCCCGAAACTTGCAGCATACTGCCACTATTATGCTACTCATTGCATAACTCTTCCCTTTCCAGATATGTATATAACCCCATAAGATGATAATTCCCTCCTACTGGCACATACCTTAACCTCTTCACAATCAGCCATCTTATCCCCCATACTTGTCTAGTCAAAATCATCATCATTCTGCAAGTTGTCTCATGTAAGTAGATATTTCTGGCCTCCATCTACGAACTAATGATTTCAGAGTGTCCCTCTTGTTCCGATCATTCAACACTCTCGTGTTCCACCTGAGAGTTTTTACTTTCATCCAGAGGATGCAAAACTTATTTCCAAGACGTCCCAAAATATGCACTTCCATTTGACGTTTCACAAAATAGTGCACACAATGTATCTAACACAAACTAGTAGAAGGCAGCTCAAATATTAACTTTGATGTGATTTTCACAAGTTAATCAGCAGATTAAACACTGCATTTAGTGAAACACCAAAGGCCTAAAACATACAATGGCATAAAGGGAGTGTATGAATCACCGACATAGACATTTCCTTTCTAAGTATCTGAACAATCTCTTTTGTGGGGACAAAAACCACACACATTACATATTGAATCACAATAATTGATAAAGCTATACATTTTCTGTTTGGACATCTCTGTTTTCCAGGGAGTTTCGGTTTGTCCCCCTTTTCCCCTAGGTTTTGGGGCCAAAAAAAGAGCAAAATGGCACAGGATAGTGGGTTAGCTATTTTTTTTCTTTTGATAACTGAGAAATCCGTCTGTGACCCGCCCTTTGGACCAATCACAACCTTCTAAACTCGGTGGATAATGGGCCCGCCCCTCTACCCTTTTCCACTTAAATACCGGGCTTCGCTTTGCATGGTGTGAGCTTGAACCTGCGACCTAAGTCACAAATCCTCCACCTTTTGCCACTCGAGCTAGGCCTTGGGGGTGATAGGGGGTTAGCTATTACAGAACAGATTTTTCTGAAAACTACTGTATGCACTTATTAAAGCATCTTTTATAGCATAGTGCAAAAAGAGAGGGGAAAGGATTAGGAAACAGGCAACAAATAATGGTGCAGAGTATATTATATCACATATCTTCAGTCAGTCAGGGTGAAATACTCAATACACTGATAGACATGACTTGAAATCGATGGAAAAAGTATACTATTATCTATTGGCAAAAATACCACTCATTCCTCTTCTTACTGCATCTTTTCTCGCTTGTGAAGGCAATTGGAAGATGAAGCAAGTGAAGTCATTCTAGCGAATGGCTACCAAATTTCCCATAAATCCAAATCCTATCTCAAAATATTTGGCAGTGGAAAATCCTACTTCAAGAGCCAGCTTCTCTAACTCGTTTCCTGTATCACAAATCATCCATTTACCACGGATTAAAGACACAACAGGCAAGAATATTGGAAGAAGCCAGGTAAAGAGATTAGTCAATTTCCCAAAATTAAGGTTCTTTTCTTCTTCTTCATTTCATCAAGTGAGAGAATTCGATGTCAACTTCAGTCTTCTCATGCATCATTTTTCTCTTAATATTTCTCCCCGATAGAGCCTCCAGTTCTAATGAAGTATTTTTGCAAGAAAGCAAGGGAGACGAATGAAGTTGAACCAAAAGAGAGTTGAGAAATACATGCCAATTGAATAGCATGTTTTTCTCCAGGAGACAATGAAGAAAAGATGAAAGGTTAATTTTTATCTGTTTGGGAGGTGTATAAAATTAAACTAATTTAAGGCAGAGAGGTTGCTCATGTTACTTTATTTCTAAATACAAAATTTAAATAACATATCACAACATAATACATGCAGAAGGCTTCAGAACTGCTTACAGCAAAAGTGAATCAATTAAAACTGCTTAAACTATAGTGGTGAAAAGATCAGACCTGTCAGAAAGTCCCTGATAGAGCTTTTCAAGTATTTGTACTCATTTTCTAGGCCATAACCACTTGCTACAGGAACAACTATATTGTCGATCATCAATTCCTAAACAGAACATAAAACAAAATTAGACAAATATTGTAATACTACTACTACTCATGAGAAACTGGAAAAGAAAACATTAAGAAGTCTGCACATAATAATCTTTGATGGAGATTCCGGAATAGTCCATAATGCGGAATAACAGATTAATCCCTGGAATCTGATGGATAGGAAAGTGAGTTGCTTTTCAACTTGTGAAGAAATATGGTCCCAATTTTACAGAGAAACGAGAAGAGGATGTATGTGGATGCAGTTTCAGTGGATAGCAACTTTGCTGATATTATGTGGAGTAAAGTTCTTGAGCTATACTGCAGATGATAACCAGTCACATGGAATTATCCAAATTATGACAGGTGAAGATCACTATTTTCCTTCTGTATCATAAAGTAATTTTCCCCTTCCGTTGCCCCTGCTTTTCCTACACCCTAAAAGAACATGATAAGCTTCAAGAGTGTTATGTTTCCATTGTTGCATCAGTTTTGCTAAGTAACAAATAACAATATGTTCTGTATAAGGGCCAAAAACTATTTACTGACTACATCCTTAAAAAAGACAAGGAGGGATGCATCCTTAAAGCACAGAAAGTTCTACATCAAATAAAGCAAAAGATAATGAAACCAATAACTTCATACAATTTTGGGTGGTGGAAAAAGAGTATTAACCTGCCAACAACTACCTGAACTGTGGTGCTCAAGGGGTTGATACTCTTATTGAAGTCAAGAACAGATAACGCTGAGCCTGGTTTCAAAACTCGACATATCTCTGCCATAGCTCTATGTCTATCTACCACATTTCGTAATCCATAGCCAATAGTAACAGCATCAAAGGAGGAGTCAGGAAAGGGTAAATCAAGTGCATTGCCCTCCATCCACCTTCATTATCATATGTATTAATCCCTCACCGTACTCAGGGAACATGAAAAACTTATTGGAAGGAATAAGAAGGTAAGAGATGGAAGATAAAACACATGTAACTGGTAAATGTAGTGTGTGAAATCATTTTGTCACTTGACTAGATTTTATTTTTACAAGTGGGTTTTGCTAAACTCTGTTGGCAAATAACCTTCCAAACATTATCTGATATATTGACAGTTAAATTACCAATGCTCACTTGATGTTCTTGTAACATGTCTTTGAACGTAACTTCTGCCGAGTCGAAGCGATTAATAATTGTTCATTTGAGAAATCAAGACCGACTGCCTGCAAAGCCACACATACTAATGAAAAGGTAAATTCAGTAAAATTTGACATCCGAAAATTCATCAAATTAAGATAACTAGCCTAGACTGCTTCGATCATGTAAACCAGTTACATACAAAAACTTAAGTAGATACAAAGCTTGCAAAATATAGTCAAATAACAGAGAAGACACTTATTTTAGTGACATAAGAATTATGTGGCTCTGCTGCGAGCAGATTTTTATTAAATGTTTGAAATGAAAAAAAAAGGAACATTTAAATATGTGAAAAGAGCAGATTTCTTTTCGTCGGGCGCCAAACTCAAATGAAAGCAATGGACAATAGCAACCCAGAGACCCCAAAAGTATGAAGATCAAGGAAGGACAACAAAAAGAAACATTAATTATCAGGCAAGAGATTGACATCAGAAATATAATGAAGCCAATAATCTTAAGAAGAAGTAATGATTTAGGTCTTAATAATAATTATCACCCTGAAGTCTCAGTACAACAGGCTAAAATTTATAGATAAGCTTCACATATTGAAACACATCGGGCATTCAGAAAGTTGAGTAATAACATAGGACAGGATAAGCTGAGAATTGAAATAAGTAGAACAGGAACACTAGTCCAGAAAACTAGTGAACTGCTAAATGATGTTATTCCATAGATGCTCACCAGAGGAGAACAGGTAAAACACAGCTAACAAAAGCGACCTGACAACTCAGGACCTGCTCAAACTAGAAGTGACAATATCACCAGGTTCAAGATCATTCAAGAATTTCATGTTTTTCCCTTTTCCAACGAGTAATAAACACTATAAGAATTATGCCAGAGATGGCTTCTCCTTTATGCTAAGTTATAGGATCCCTGGTTTTCTAAACCGAGATTTTTCATTATGCAGAAACAGAGAGGCAGGAATTGGAAGATGCATAAAGAGACACATTAGTTTGCTATGTTATGAAGGATGTCGATTAGCAAAAAAAAAAAGTAACTGAACAGAAATAAGTAAATTTCTGATTCTCACAACAGTGAAGAAGATTCAACAATGGTAAAATGATCTCTTGGAGCCTTGGTAACAAAACAACAGGTGCTATAAAACAGTTAATGGGGCACAAGTTTTTCTCTCTTCCTTGTAAGAATATTATCTTTCCTAACTTCTTATCTCCAGAAGATAGTTAAACGCCACAGTAACTCATATCCTATCTTTCCTATTTTTCTTATTGTTTTCATTTCTAACAAAACAAAGGAAAAATAATATGTCTTGACATTTTGGTAATTCCATCGAGCCGCATCTATTCAAATCAGCTTATTGAACTTCTCAGAATGGTCAATGAAAGAACTGAGTTGCTTCTGAAATGGTGAATAACAACTAAAAACCTCATTACACAGTGGAAGAACAGAAAGAATGAAAAATAGAACAAAAACAAACCAGAGACAGCAAAAAGAAAGAGAAGGGAACCTTGCCATGGGGTCCAACTTTTTCAGACAAAAGAAACGTCAAATCCCCACTTCCACAACAGATATCTAGTACATCGTCCCCTTCTTTAGCTCTGCAATACAAGCTCAATTTTTCCAGCTTAACTAGGACAGAAACATAGTCCAAATCCAAGAATTATATGATTAAGAACAGAGTAAAAGATGTGGAAATTTATCTGTCCTGAGTCTCTCTTCCCCAGACCCCATTTGAATGGATTTAAATGAGGTGCACTAACAGTGTAACAATCTTTCCATCAATTAAATAGCCAACTTCAGTTTATAATAAGTATGCCATATCAAAAGGAAAAGGATATACTAGTGCGGATAACTTATACACATTCCTAATGTCCGGCCTGTTTTCACTTACCTAAAAATATTTTATTTCAATATTAACCATTATTAGTTTATTTACAATGTACAAGCATCTCATGCTTTACCTAGTGAGAGATGCAGCTCTTTCGATGTGGGTTCATCCAAACTTAGTATTTATTATACAAAATATAGATATATAATGCTTAAGCCAAGGGTCCTTCGAAAACACCTCTCTAATTCCATGAGGTAGGGATAATATTTGTATCCACTCTACCCTCCCAAGACCCCACTTGTGGGATTTCATTGGGTATGTTGTTGTTGTTATACTATTTTAAATCATGGATCCCCTCTGGCTTTACCAGTAGAATGGTAGAAGGGTAACATTTGCAGACAGAAAAGAAGCTTCCATTTTTCTTGAATTGTATGAAGGACCAATAGGACAAAAGATACTGTCAGATGAAAGGAAATATGGCACTCTCTTCATTACCAAAATATGAATGGTCCCAAAGGAACAGGTGAGATTATATAATATCACTCTCTACTGGGACAACACTCCTTAATTTTCTGGTTTACATATTTATTGTTTTTTAATCTAAAAATCATTTTTATAAATGTATGAAAAAAAATATATACTCAAAGAGAAAATTTTGACATCAATGTCATATCCAATGGTAACTGTAAGCATTTAAATTTAATTGGATCCAAATTCATAAAATATGGACTACATTTTAAATCCAAGATATATTAGTCCAAATAATTATTGTTGACTAATATAATTTGATAAATTATTTGAGTCCAATAAATATAAATTTAACTAAAGATTCAGTTTCATTGGGCTAATCCATTTATTTGGAATACAAATTATGAGCCACTTCATTAGCCAAGATGTCATCTTATTCTAGAGGCCAAACTTGTGTTACATGTAAATTGACGAGGCACATCAAGTTAAATGAACAAGCCAAAATAATGTGACATGCCTAGTCAAATCAAAGGCTAATGAAAATGTGTGATATGTACAAGTGGCATGATCCGACCAATCAAATGTAGTCTTTTCACTGCTTCAACTTGATTGGTCGGTGATTCAAGTCAACTTATCAAAGAAACAAGTTTGTCGTCATCACAACTCTTTTTTAAGGTAGGATAAAATTTATTAATGAAGTACCAAGATTGTATAGAAATTACAGTAGAAAGAGAAACTCAGCCCAACCAACAAATTGCATGCTTCTCCCTAAAATATCTAGGAAATCAAGATATTGATCTATATCCTCTTACAAGTCCTCCTTATGCCGAATTGTAAAGATTATAAATACAGTTGTTTTTTACCACTGAATATGACTTTTTTTGCCTTCAAAACATATATTGTTTCTCTCCAACCTTAGAGTCCACAAAATACCAGCAGAATTGTTCTCCAAATTTGTTTCAAACTCTTTGTCTCTCATAACTATAAATAGGGATACTCATAATTCAAAAAAGGGACAAGACTTCAAAACAATAAACAAGAGAAAGCTTGTGGATCAACGGCTATAAATTTCTCTACAAGCTACAAAACATTCAATAATTCCTCTACAAGTTTCAAATACTAAACGATCAAAAATGAAGGCAAATCAAATACCAAGACATCAAGATCAAAGTTACTTGTTCCTAAGATAATTATTCTGCGTGGCGGTCATCAAAGCACTTGTGACGACTAAATCAAATCCACATTCTAGTTCAAGGTTATAATTCAAAATCAAACTCAAAGCACCTTGAATTTATTAAAGCACATGTTAATTATTATATTTAGTTGATTATTGTTTGACATATACTTCGGCTAGTAGTCTAGCACTCCTATATCTCTTCAAGTAGTTTAGCACGTTTAGCACTCCTCTTTCAGAGGAGTTAGTTTAGGCAATTAGTTAGTCCATTCTTGTATATAAACACAATATTGGATCAATGAAAGAGCTCTCGATCTCTTGATTTTATATGGTATCAGGAGCCCTAATATACTCTAAAGAGTAAGATCTATTTTTTTTTTCCTTCTCTCTTCCACCAACCCTCCACATATGGGAGACGCTACTCGTGTTGTTAATGCTGATTACAACGTCGGCGCAATGATCGTTCAATTTAACCCTGCATCCCAATTGCCCATAAAATTACATGGCAGTCACAATTTTGCAACGTGGAAGGCACAATTCTCCATGCTTATGCATGATCATGATCTCTATGGTCATCTCGATGGGTCTACTCCTTCCCCATCTCGCACTATCACAACTGGCACAGCCCCTAGTGCCAATCCTGCGTTTGCTCTTTGGTTTCGGCAAGACCAACTCATTCAAAACGCACTTATGG